>DF361785.1:16463-42889 GCA_000787875.1 Solanum virginianum
GATGGGAAATTTGAGATCAGATTTGCAATCAGCGCAGAGAATCGAGTCAGAAAATGGTCTCGACTCGACTTTAACATGAAAAAATTTGAATTAATTTTTTCGAACTGAGCCAAAACAGTAAGGTTTCCACGTCCAGGCCGCGACGCGGAAGGGGCGCAGAGATGTACTTGTTTATTTTAGAAATTTTGATGGGAATTACAATTTACGAAAATTACTCATAAAACGCATTTGCTGAATGCGATTTATGTGTAATTTCCTGGAAAACAGTTTTTCCACGCGTTTTAAAATTTTCAGTCAAAAATTATATATGTGTGCGCCCAGTCCTCGTCGTGGACTGGGCTATTCCAAAGTGAAATTTTTTATTTTAATTCAGGAAGGGCCTTTTTGTCATTCCCTATCCTATCCTAAGTCCTAAAACGTGTTTTTAAAGATGTTTTAGGTCGGATAAGGGTTTCAAAAATCCATTCTTCTTAAACTTTTACCCAAAGAAGTTATGAGAGAGGAGACAAGAAAACCTAGGGGATTGTAAGTTCGAGTCTAATTCTTTTTGTAGATTCGTACAATCTTCATCCCAGGTATGTAAGGCTAAATGAAAACATGAGGATGTTCTCTCCTGTGCTCCATAGGTGGTCTAGATGGTGAATTGAAGGTTTCTTGAGTCCATATGCATGATTTCTTGAATATTCTCTTGAAAATTATATTATTTGCATGTATTTTCACATGTTGATGATCATCATAAACTTATTTTCTTGAATTGAATGTTTTACCTGAATTATTGCATAAACCCTATTTATTATTTCTTAAAGATTGCATGAAAGAAGGTAGGATTGAGTATAGAGCCTTGAGTGAGAATGTGATTGTGATTGTGATTGAGATTGAGACTAGATTTATAGAACTTGATAGTCTCTTGAGTCTCCATAAATAACCTCTAACGTTTTGCCTATTCATTTGTTCCCTAATGATAGTTCTAAGTCCTGAGATGAGTGTATTGATGACTAAAGTAGATGGAATTAGTGTTAATTGGATTAAACGAGGATTGAACCTTAGGTTTAAGAATAGTTCTATTCTTTGAGTTGATAGAATGATAGATGAGATGATGACTCCGTTTGGGGGGGGGGTTGGCTGTGTAACAGTTCGGCCTTGACAAACTATGAGCTTTCTTGAATCATGGGAGGAGTATTAACACCAAAATGGGTAAGAATAATTCCCACCCGAACTTATTTACTACGTGACCAACTTAAGAGATGATTGGACCATGAAAGCGGATGTTTCCTTTGTCCCATAGAGGACTTGATAGACTTCTTTGGAATCCCTGACAGACTCGTCATCTACCCCGACAAAGTACTGGGCGGATGTGGCAACGACATCTGTTCATTATATCACTTCTGGATCATAGGGGGTGAATGTCGGTTGTAGAAACTCCCATTTAGGATTCCCTCTTGATAATACTCTGATATTGAGGTAATGGTATAGCATGAGGGATGTGGTGAGTCATTTTTCTATTCTTTATTCTTTCTTTAGATAGACATTTGGCATATTGGTTGCTCTCTATATTGAGTTGATTGTTATTGTTATATTATTCTACTTGTTTCCGATTTCACTCAGCTATTTTACATACTAGGACATTCCATGTACTGACGTTCCCCTCTGGGATTTCATCATTGTATGATATAGATACAAGACTTGGAGATCGTCAACAGGCGCACTGTTGAGGATTGGAGACGTTTAGCTTATTCAGTGAGCCTCCCTTACTTCGGAGGAATCCCTTATGTTTATTTTCATCTTGCCTTAGAGTTAGAGTGACTAGCTCTATTTTTGATTGAGGTAGCCATGGGTCTATCATTGGCACCACTTGATAGAGATAGAGGCTTCATACACTAGAGTCGATTGTTGATGTAAGACTGTGAGCTAGTTCTTCCTACTAGCCTCGTTTTATAATATATAAATATATATATATTTGAGAATTGATGATGATGTGCCCTCTTTATCCTTTATGTCTTACGCTGATAGTAGAATGCTTATATGAATGAATGCGATGAGGCCAAGTGATTCGCTTGGGGACTAGCAATAGTCTCTGTGTGTCTGTTACGTCTAGGGTACCCTCCTGGAATGTGACAATTAAATAATCTTTTGTTGAACTAATTATTTCTTATATGAATATCATCATTATTTTTCTCTTTTTTCCTTCTTTGTTTAAGTTGTTTTATTTTTTAAATAATGGACAAGATACAAGATGAAAAAAGTGAAAGAGAGAGGAGGTTGGGGTTCGGGTTGGATGGGGGATTGTGGAGGATGTGTGTAGAAAGTAAAAGACTAACCCACTTTTTTTTTGGTATATTTCAATTTATTATAGAACCCAAAATCAAGCCGATCGCATGATACCACATATTAAGTTATTTCAAATTATTTTAATGAAGAAGACCTAAATTGACCTTGAACTATGATATTTGGTATAATATTATTCTTTATCTACCTTATGAGTGTGGGTTGTGAGAAATAAAGGTATTTTTAGCCAAAAGATTGGTGTTAGCAATATTTTTGAGCAAAAATATTGACAAAGATATTTGGGGGTCAAAAGATGAATAGAGGATAGTTTTATACCAATTCAAATAATTAAAGGTAATTTTAGGTCCTTCATTAAATAAATACAATAATTTAAAGTTAAATTTATGTATTGAAAAATTTCATGAAAAGTATTGCTAAGTTATAATTTTTGTCAGGTCAATATTCTCCAAAAACTACATATTATGGTTCAAGATAATCATGATTTTACTTCTCGAGAATTGAACCATGCAAACATGATGGAGGAGTAATAACTATATATTGAGAGAGTAATAACTACTCCATGTGTCTCATTTTATATGATACTCTTTCCTTTTTAGTTCATTCAAAAAAAAAATGTCATCTTATTATAATCAGAAATATTTTAACTTTACTGTTTCTCTTTTAGTCTCAATAAAATGATCAACTCTTCTAAGGATTATTTTAGACCACAAATTTTAAAATATCGCGCCAAAATAAATGACGTCATATAAAATGAGATGAAGAAAATATTAGTGAAGACAACAAAGATTTGTATTCATCTTGTTGAATATTAGTTAATTACATAAATCAAATGGCAACAATAAATTTTTTTTAGATTAATTAATGTTTGGTAGACGCTGCAAGTCGTTTTTTCTTCTCCTCAAGTGCTCCTAGAGCAGAGATTGGCAATTCATGTTCATGTATCACATATGTGTAGTTGCGATCATAGAACCAATCAGCAAACGCCTTTGATAGAGTCTGCATATATATTAAACAAATAAATACTCCACCATTTAGTTAATAACATGATGAATATAAGTATGGAATAACGTGCATAACAAGACATTAAACTATTGTAGGTAAATACGTACCAAGTTGTTGATCGTGGTGATATTTAGAGGAGACCACCAAAATTGGACTTGGCTATGATGATTGAATGAATCAATGAAAACTCCTCTTAATCTTGGATTATTAGGTTTGGGCAAAGCATTTAAGAATTCTGACCTAAACTCTGAAATATATAGAATCCAAAGTATTAAACTTTTGGACCCTCGTCGTTCACATATATAATTAAGTACAAAAATTAGCTCATTGATATATTTGTAGAACTAACCTAACAAGGTTTGGTTTGTACTTGTAGTGCAATTTTGATGGTCAATGCAAGTATTTATCCCCGTAGCTATAGTACTGTTTATCTGCAAAATAACTCATACACATAAAAACCAATACATATTTAAAATCTAAAATCAAACATCAGCCCATAGATACATATATACATGTCTATGAAACAATAATTTGAATACGTCTTAATGCATGATCAATTATATTCAACATAAAAAATTGTAGTGAGCATGCATGTTATATAGATCCTCACTATACAGAAATTGACGAATATCTAGTTACCTGGTATTTATCATATGCTGAAGTGGTAATGAAAAGTGGTGTCTTGATATATTGTTGCATGTTCTCTGGGAAGAAGCACTACATGATATATATATAGTGATTAGTTTATGGGCCAAGAAGTAAAAAATTAAAGTCAACTAAATGATTACTGTCAATTAAATTATACCAATTCTGGTCTCATTTTTGAAGTGCATGATTTAGGTAACGATTTGGCAGATCCCTGTAATATATAGCTTAGATAAATAAAAATAAATTTATAATAATAGTGCAAAGCAAGAGAGGAGAAGTAAAGAGGAGGAGTAATAATCAACTAGGTAGGAGAATTTCAGTACATGTAAATTAACAAGTGCCGTATAAAGTTCTGTAAAATTCTTTGCATGAAATGGATCCTTGCTGTAATTAGAAAGAGAGACAAAGTTAGATTGAACATATATATAAATAGTATAAAATGAATATTTGTGCTTATAAATGCAACTTACACGCGGATAAAATAACCAGCATCATTCATGCATTTTACTCTAGGAGTATTTGGCAATAATCTATGAAAATAATCACAGTATAACATTGCTGGATATCCTCCTGCAGAACTTCCACTAAGAAGGGCCTGCAATGATTAACATGAGATCAATAGTGAAATATGTTTTTTTTTTAATCACTTTTCAAATTGCATACATAATTAAATTATTTACTTACATTCTTAGCATCTTTTAATCCTTTTGCTAAAAGTTCATTCATTACTGCCTTGAAAATTCTTGCACCTCTAAAGTGAAGATTGGTAGCCTAAAAACAAGGAAAAAGAAATCTATTAAAAACATAAGGATGGACTAAGTTTATAATTATTGCTTAATTAAAATGAAAGTAAACACGTACGGGATCAACGTAGTCGACATCTCCAGTGAATCCTCCACCATCACAGTACCTAACAAATACTTTGTTCCAGTTGTAGAATTCTGCATATTTTACATTACTTGGACATTATTATGTTGAATTATATATAGTAGAATCTAATTAAGAATGAAACTGTTCCAACGTGTTCAAAGAGAACCTGGATTTGTACTCTTTCTCTTGCTAAACATTCCTGTAAACCACCATGGTTTCATAATATGTGAAGAACCAAACTCAGATTTGGAACGATTCAGACAAGCTTCGACAGTTCTGCACCATTCTCCTCCCTAATAAGAATAATAAGAAAATTCTCAAGGATTTTTAGAAATGAAATTTTGATAAATGTCCATTTACTTAAAATTTCTTATCCCAAATAGCCTAATTATCCAAATAGACTATAAAATTCTTTTCTAGGTTTTATTTTGAAATTGCAAAATAAATCCCGACCTGCCATTTGCTACTCCTAGTCATACTTGTAGTGTTCTTGTGGACGTAGAATTGTGAAAATTTATGGAAAAAATATAGTATTTGAAAAAAGATGAAAGTGGTATTTAAAAATTGGAGTTATGTTTTGACATGAATACAAATATTTGTGACCGATTCAGAGTGAAAAATTTTGAAAATGAAATTTTAAAATTTTTCAAAGTTTGAAAATTTGTAATAATTCTATATCCAAACATTTTACGAAAAAAAGGAACAATATTCGTGGTCGAGCCGACACCTAAAAAAGAATACGTATAGATGTGTTGTGTATATTAGTAATATATTTGACCTACCGAAAGTTGAACGAGCCAGCTTTGGGCTCCTTCTCCAAATCCTGGTTCAAAATGATACACTGGAGGGGATCCATCTAAGCACACTGCCACATTAAAGAAGTTTATTAGAAGATATATATATGCCATTCAAACTTTTATGAATTAATAATTCAAGAAAATTAACCTGCTCCGCTTTTCACAGCATCTTTAACGATTGTTTTTGAGACATAATATGCCTCATCTAGTTCTGGTGTCACATTTTCTTTTGTACATGACACAATATTGACAATGGCCAATGAACAAATAAGTAAGCATACAATTTGAAAATATGTGTTGGCCATCATCATCCTATAAGACATAAAACAACAAAGGAAAATGAGAAACTGATTATATATAGGAATACATATTCATGTTTGAGAATAAAAAAGAATTCAACACCTACTTCTTTTAAATATATTTGTTGCAAAATATTTTATTTGTGTTTTCCATGTAATTTTGATCTATATATAGAATTTTATGGAGATAACCAATGGTTGAGAATGTAGTACGGAAAAGTAGGTAGACCATAAGATGAGGAAAATACTAGAACCACAAGTTCGATGTAACCACAAGATTTGTTATGATGTTGTTATATGGAATGTCAACGGAATAAATTGTTGTTGGTAACTATAACGTACACACGTAAATTCCAAATTTAATCATTACTTGATAATTTCTACCGTTCTTAACGTTACACTTAAATTATCAATTAACTTTATTAACTACTTAGAGGACTGTGAACTATCACCGGCAGGCAACACTTTAACTTTATCTAAGGGTGATAATTGGGCGGGTTGAGTCAGATTTGAGTGGGTTATAATGGGTCAAGACATCAAATGGATCAAGACCCAACTCAACCCAAATTTGCTTGGGTCAAAACGGGTTGAGTAACGGGTTATAGAGCGTCTTTATTATGGCTATATAAAACATATCAAATTGAAAAAAAACGTTTTGAAAATATTTTGACAAAAGTTAATTCGGATTGCATATCAACCCAATTTTCAATGGGTTGAAATGAGTTGAGTTGAGATGAATTGAGCTAATAATTCAACAGGTTGGGCTTAATTTTTCCATCTCTAACTTTATCAACTTCCTAGAGGATTGTGAATTATCAAATGCAGGCAATACGTTCATGCAATGTTACGTAGAAAAAACATCACAATTCAAACTAGGGTTTGATGTCACTTGCTTTAACCCTATCAAAACAAGTCAGCCTAGAATATCAACTACACAAGTAAAAATGGAAGTAAAGTGAAAATGATAACTTGAATGAACTAAATATGTGGAAGCTAAATCACAACTTATAACATCTCCAAGACTTGGCGTCACATTACAAGTCAGTAAGTTATACATAGAACTAAAAGAAATACATGTCTCAATGTTTTTGTATCTCAAATAGAACAAAAACATAATAAAGGAACTTGAGAGCCTATTGAGGTGACAAACAACTACCTCATAATTCACTGCTGGAAGCTCGAACCGAGTATAGAAGAAGGACAATCAGAAGGATCTAGGCTCTTAACCTACACAAATATGAAATCAATGTTACTATGAATCTCATATCAATATTCAAGAACCAATGCGAATAGACAAGTTGACATAATTCATGAAAGTATGATGATGTCTACCGTAATAAGCTACTCAAGTCAAACAATTATGATAAATCTCCCATTATTGAGTCAATATCATCAATCAAGTTATTCACCTCAAGAAACATATAGATATACCTTATCAAGTTGCCTCTTTATTACCCTTTATCTTCTTAGATCAATGAATTGAAAAATTCACTCCATAGAAAAATTTTCATTACTCCCCAACACATAGAATAAGGTCTTGACTTGAGCCAAGCCCTAGTTGTGAAATTGCGAATGAGATTCTTGATAAAACTCTAAACTAGCCTCCATAGAATATCATAAGCCTTTGTAGGTAGTTAATACTTTATAATTAGTGAGGAAACTAGAATATAGACATAAAGCTAAAACATGAGAAAGTATGAGGAGTACTAGACAACAACAACACAAATTCCAATTCAACATGTCCAATAATACCTCTAAGTAATAGACTAGGCGGAGAGCTAAGACATGTCCTTAGGCCACTCTTTAGAAGAGTACTACTATAGTCTTAATACGATAAAAAAATAAAGCTAGAGTTTAAGAGGTTTGTCCCTAAAGTACGATGACTCACCAAAGTCTTCAAAGTCAAGATTTAGATCTAGCCACGAACATGAGGAGGAGGATGGTCGCTTGTTCCTACATTGTGATATAATGAAAGCATAAAGTACACGTTAGTATATTTAAATATACTATATATGTAGGCATGCAATGCAATAGAATAAAAACATAAGTATACATAATCAAGTAAAATATGTACTTTAATGAATGAGTAAAGGCATAGGTAAAAATGAATGGTTAATGCACTAAATCTATAAGTAGTATCATGTAAAACATCATATAAGAGCATACATATGTGGAAAGTAACCATAACCGACAATAAGATCATGCGAGATATAACATGGAATCCTAATATCTGTCCATACATTGGAGAAAAGATAGCCTATGTCAAGCCCTGGAAGGGTACCCTAGACGTAACTGACACTCAAAGACTATTGCTAGTCCCCAAATGAACCACTTGGCCTCATCACATTCATTTGATCAATAAACTCAAGGTAATCAGTGGAAGACTAAAGAAGGAAATGGGCATATATAATCTCAAATAACATATCAAATAAAAAGGCTAGTAGAAAGAACTAGTTCAACAAGTCTTATATCAACGTTCGACTCTAATCTATGAAGCTTCTATCACTATCAAGTGGTGCTAATGATAGACCTATGACTATCTCAAATAAAAAAAAAAGCTAATCAAGTCTAACTTTAAAGCAAGATGAAATAATATAATGAATCCTCCAAAGTAAGAGAGGCTCACCAATCAGCTGACTGCTTAGATCCTCAACGATTCACCTATTGACGATATCTAATCTTTGTATCTGCATCATAAAATGATGCAGCTACGAGTGGTGTCAATAGTGAAATGTAGGTATGTAAAATAGTTAAATAAAATAGAATCAGGTAGAATAATATCAAACAACATCAACTCAGAATAGTAACCAATCAATATGTCAAGTGTCTATCTAAAACAAGAACAAAGAGTAGAAAAGTGACCCATCAAACCAACCAAACCTCATCAATCAAATCAGACTCATCACATCTCGACTCAGAGTACTCAATGTGAGAAATTTTTGGGAGTTTCTCTTATCTGACAATAGTCACTTATGAGCTAGTGATTGTACAACAAGCCACCGTTATTGCCACAACTATTTCGTACTTGCCAGGTAGGGAACGAATCAAGTCAACTAGGGACCCTAGCAAATCAACAAGTCCTCTATTATTTTAGGAACTCTATCAAGAGGGAACCTCAATAGAATGTGATGGTTCTAATCCTTTTCTATGCTTGGCTACGTAGTTTGACAAGTGCGAGTTGGATTAACTCTTACTCTTTCGGTGCTTGATACTCTACCCAAAACTCAATGTTCATAAGACAATCAATCCAATCAAATCATCTCAAATCAGCCTTGTTGAGACATTTATCATTCAATCAGTCTCGTAGAAGCTCTCATCATCATCAATTCAACTCTCAATCAATAGCTCAAGGCTTAGGATACTCATTAGGGAACAATTGAATAGATAAATCATTAGAGTTTATTTGGGAACACCCATGGACCATCAAATACTATCAACCTATCTTCATTCTCATATCACAATCAACAATCACACTCGACATTCTCAATCAAGGCTGTAGACTCCATCCCTGTATTCATTCATGCATGATTTCAAAAGTTAACATATAGGCTTTATGCAATATCTCATGAAAAGTATTCAATTCAAGAAAATAAGTTTATGATGACCATCAACATATGACAATACATGTAATAGATATAATTTTTAAGAAAATAATTAAGAAAGTATTTCAAGAAACACGTATGGAGACTCATGAACTTTCAAATCCTCTAAATCCATCTAGGGGCACATAGGAGAACAATCTCATGCTTTCGTTTAGCCTTACATACCTGGGGAGATGCTTTACCAATCAACCTTTAAGAATTCTCCCTTGAACTCTTCAATCTCACGTTCTTCTTCTCTTCTCTCAAGCCCTAGTCTTCTTCGATGACATATAAAGAACTTATAATGGGGTTTAAAACCCTTTTTATGCTCAAGATGACTTATTTTGATCATGTTTTGAGTTTAGGAGGGGTTGAAAAATGTCTAGAATGCCTCTCACAAATTTTAGAAAATGTTTCGCTTCGGAATAGCCTAGTCCGTGACGCAAACTGCGCTCGCACATATATATATTTTTTGGAAATTTTTCGAATGAGTTTTTCAATCCCGTTAAAAAATTGAAAAAAAATAAGTCTATCTCCGCTACAGAGGTGCGACGCCCCTTTGTCACATACCAGCACTATTTTTCATTTTCGTATCAAAAAATTATCTTTTGATCTAGTTGTTCTAAAAATTGACCGAACTATTTTTCTCCTCAATTTTTCATGTTGATCACATATATGACATCAAATTTGCAAATAGAGCATGCGAAGATGCATTATGCGAATTTCTCCTCTCTAGGGGTATTTTGGTAATTTTATCAGGTATTATACCATCTCCCCCTTGGGATCATTCATCTTCGAATGATGAGTAAATGTGGATATCAAGGCACGAATAGACTCAAGACTCATCTTGATACTCACATCAATCAATCAATCTCTCGACTCCTCATCAACCTTTATTAACTCTATTCAAACTCAAGAATAGACATATCATCAAGAATAGATCAATCAAATTAAGTCAAGGGTAAGGGAATTACATTCGACATTCTCATCAATGGGCATGAATAGGTGCAGATATTTGGCTCTCATCTCTTGATCAGCTTCTCATGTGGCTTCCTCAACGAATTGATTTCTCCACATGACATTGATTGAGGCAATCTCTTTGGTTCTCATCTTGCGAACTTGACGATAAAAAATGTGGACCAAAATCTCTTTGTATGACAAACTATCCTTCACTCCAATACTTTCAATAGGGATCACCAAGGTAGGATCTCCCAAGCACTTCTTCAACATCAAAATGTGGAACACTAGATGAATACTGTCCAACTCGGAAGGCAACTCTAGCTCATAAGCAACCTTCCCAATCCTCTTTACAATCTTGTAAGGTCCAATGTAGCGACGACTCAATTTTCCCTTCTTCCTAAATCTCATGACACCTTCATAGGTGACACTTTCAAGTATACCCAATCATTTACCTCAAACTCTAAGTCTCTTCTCCTCATGTCGATATATGATTTATGGTGACTCTGTGTAGTCTTCAACCTCTTTTTAGTGACCTTAATCTTCTCCATTTATTGATGGAAAAGGTCAGGCCCAATCAACTAAGCTTCTTCATTTTCGAACCACCTAATTAGGGATCTACATCGCCTCCCATACAAAGCTTCATAGGAAGCTATTTGAATGTTTGCATGATGATGTTGTTATAAGTAAATTCAATCAATGGTAGGTGATCATCTCAATTTTCTTTGAAATCAAGAACACAGGCTCTCACATATCCTTTAACGTCTGAATTGTACGCTCCGCTAGGCCATCTGTTTGTGAATGAAAGGTTGTATTCAAATTCACTTTAATACGCAATCCTTTTTGGAATGATCTCCAAAATTGAGAGGTGAATTGAGCTCCTCTGTTCGAGATGATGGACAGGGGAACTTTATGCAACCTCACAATCTCTTAGATGTACAACTTGGCATACTCCTCCGTAGTGTTGGTTGTCTTAATTGCTAAGAAGTGATCCAATTTGGTCATCTTATCCATGATCACCCATATCGAATCAGGTTGCTTTTGAGACCTTGGTAGACTAGTAATGAAGTCCATGTTGATCATCTCCCACTTCATTCAGGAATCTCAAAGTTCTGTGCTAATCCACATGGTCATTGATGCTCAACTTTAACTTGTTGGCAATTCAGGCACTTGGAAACAAACTTACAATATCCCTCTTCATTCCACTCCACCAATAAACTTCCCTCAAGTCTTGGTTTATCTTGGTAGAGCCAGGATAAATAGAATATCTAGAGCTATTGGCTTTAACCATGATCCTATCTCAAATACCATCAACATCTGGGATGCACAATCTACTTTGGAATCTCAACACTCCATCTCCCCTTTTGGAGAAGACCACCACTTTCTATATGTGGACAACCTCCTTGCATTGGAGTATGATAGGATCTTGTTCTTGCTTTTCTTTCACCTCTACCACTAAGGATGATGTAGACCCGTTCTGCACATTAATTCCTCCCTCATCATTCTCCTCAAGTTGAACTCCCAATCGAGCCAATCGATGTATTTCCTTTGCTAACTCCTTCTTTCCTTCCTCAACATGGGCTATGCTACCCATTGATAACCTACTAAGAGCGTTAGCAACAATGTTAGCTTTACCTGGATGGTAAAGAATGCTCATGCTATAATCCTTGAGCAACTCCAACCATAGCCTCTGTTGTAAGTTGAGCTCTTTCTGACTGAAGACATACTACAGGCTCTTGTGGTCAGTGAACACGTCCACATGCACTCCATACAAGTAGTGATGCCAGATTTTAAGTGCAAACACCACTATTTCCAACTTAAGATCATAGGACGGATAGTTCCTCTCATGAACCTTAAGTTGTCTAGAAGCATAGGCTATCACTTCCCCCTCTTCATCAGCGCATATCCCAATCTAACTCTTGAAGTATCACCATAGATTACAAAGTCCTCTATTTCGTCAGGCAAGGTTAAAACTAGTGCAGTAGTCAGCGTTTTCAACTCTTGGAAACTTTTCTCACATTCATCGGACCACTGAAACTTGATCTTTTTCTGAGTCAATTTAGTCAATGGTATGGATAGGGAAGAAAATCCATCAACAAACCTGTTGTAGTAGCCTGCCAACCCCAAGAAACTTCTTATGTCAATCGGAGAGGTTGGTCTAGACTAGTTTTTAACCACTTCAATCTTTTGGGCATCCACTCAAATACCATCATTGGAGACAATGTGGCCTAGAAAAGCCACTAACTTAGGCTAGAATTCACATTTTAAGAATTTTGCATACAACTCATGGTTCTTAAGTGTTTGGAGGACAAATCTGAGGTGATTTTCTTACTCTTCCTCATCTCTCGAATACACCAGAATATCATCAATGAACACAATCACAAACATATCAAGATATTGTCTGAACACCCTATTCATCAAATCTATGAAGGCTGCAGGCGCATTTATCAACCCAAAGGACATGACCAAGAACTCAAAATGGCCATATTTAGTCCTAAAGGTTGTCTTTGGAATATCACATTCTCTCACTTTCAACTAATGGTAGCCAGATGTGAGGTTTATCTTTGAGAATAAGAGGCACCCTGAAGTTGTTCAAACAAATTATCTATCCTTGGGAGAGGATATCTATTGTTTATTATGACCTTGTTCAGTTGCCTATAGTCAATACACATTCTAAGAGACCCATCTTTCTTTTGCACAAATAGGATAGGGGCACCCCAAGGAGAAACATTCGGCCTAATGAAGCCCTTCTCTAACAGATCTTTCAATTGTTCTTTCAACTCTTTCAACTCAGCAGGGCCCATCCTTTAAGATGGAATTGAGATAGTTGGGTATTGGGAAGAACATCAATTCCAAAGTCAATCTCTCTATCAGGAGGGACTCCAAACAGATCCTCAGAAAACTCATTCACAATCAGGACTGACTCAAGAGTTGGAGATTCAACATCATCAGATTTCACTCGCACGAGGCGGTAGATACAACTTTTAGAAATAAGCTTTCTGGCTCTAAGATATAAGATAAACTTTTCCTTAGGCGCAACAGAATCACCCTTCTACTCTAGAATCGGTTCATTTGGGAATTAGAACCTAATGGTTCGGGCTCTATATTCAACAAAGGTATAACAAGCGTGAAGCCAATCAATGTCAAGAATCACATCAAAATCAGTCATCTCTAACTCAACCAAATCAATAAGAGTATCCTTATGATAGATGGACACTACGCAAGCTCTATAGATTCTCTTAGCTCAAATAGACTCACACACTAGAGTAGAAACATCAAAGGGTTCAAGAAGACTCTCAGGGGCTCTATCAAATCTACTAGCCACATAAGGAGTTACAAATGGCAATGTGGCACCAGATCCATCAAAATATAACAATCAAGAGATATGACTCAAATCATACCCGTCACAATATCTGGGGAGTTCTTCTGATCTTGAATACTACCCATGTCACACAAACGGTTCATAGGTCTGCCTGTGCCTGGCATAGTACCTCTCTGGGTTCCTCTAGCTGGCGGGGCTAGTGCAGAAGATTGAGCCCCGTCAGCCCACTTTGGACATTCTTTCTGGTAGTGACCCACTTGGCCACACTTGTAGCATACATCACTCCCATCACAAAATTTAACCATATGTAATTTGCCACACGTTCCACATAGTGGCTTACCCTGTTAACCTTGAGCCACACTAGCTTGTGACTGAGATCTATGGGCTCTAATATTCTGGGACCTTTGATCATTCCTGACTTTGGGTGCTGGTGCACTAGCAGATGATAGTGCTGGAAATTGATTACCTTTCCCTTTCTTTCCCTCCTCATGGCTGGATGTTTTAGCCTTTTTACTTCTAAACTCCTCTCTATCATGTTGTCTCTCCTCATTAGCTTATTGCACAAATATCATCAATCTCCCAATATATATATCACTCATAAGCATCGTTCCCCTCCTATCTCTCTTTGGCCCTTTGTTCAACCCATTGATCAACATATATCAATATTCTCCCCCAAATATCAGCAACCATATCTGGAGCATAGTGAGATAACTGCATAAACTTCAACCCATACTCTTGAACAGTCATAGAGCCCTATTTCAAATTTAAGAACTCTCTTACTTTGGCCTCTCTATGTTTTCTTGGAAAGAAGTGCCCCAAGAAGGCTTCCTCAACATTGCCCAAGTCAATAATGGGGCATCCTCTCCTCTACCCTTCTTCCTTAGTCGAACTATAGTCTGGCCACACTCTTGAATTGGTAAGCAGCCAGTTCAACCCTATCAGCATCAGCCATATGTATCGGTTGGAACACTTTTTAAAGCTCCTCCACATAGTTCTTAGTATCCTCAGTAGATGCAAACCCTGTGAACTCAGGCAGATTGATCCTCAAGAATTCTCAGACTCTAAATGTGTCCTGTGCATACAACCTATCTATCTGCTCCTTGTCTCGTAGCAGGTGCTGTGACAATCTAGGCTAGAGTTTGAATAGCCTGGCAAAGTTCAGCATTAGAGACCTCATCTTGTGGGGGCTGCTCAACAGGGACCGCTGGGTCCACAGGCTCCTCATATCCTTGAGGCTCAGGTAGGTTAACATTTTTCCTAGCAAGATATCCTCTACCTCTAACAGCTCTTCTAGGAGGCATGATCACAACTCTGCAACACATTCTCATCACAGAAGCCTATAACTCCTAGTATTCTATAAGATATACCATGATCTAAGAGAGGTCTATTGATAGAGTGGGATGAAAAGAGACATTGCCGAGTTTGCTAAATGCCCAAATTATCAATAAGTTAAAGTTGAGCATCAGAAGTCATGTGGAGTAGCTTAGAACATTGAGATCCCAAAATGAAAGTAGGAGATGATTAATATAAACTTCGTTATAGGTTTATCAATGTCTCGTAAATAGAATGATTCGATTTGGGTTATAGTTGATCAGATGACAAAATCTGCGCACTTCTTGGAAGTAATGATGACTGACACCACAGAGCATTATGCTTGGTTATACATAAGGGAGATTGTTAGACTACATGGAGTTCCATTATCTATTATCTCAGATAGAGGATCCCAATTCATTGCCAAGTTTTGGAGATCTAGAGAGGTTTAGGTTCGATGGTAAATCTTAACACTGCCTTCCATCCACAGACCGATGGCTAGGCAGAGCGCACGATTCGGACTTTGGAGGATATATTGAGGGCCTGTGTCATTGACTTTAAGGGTAATTGAGCTAACCATTTTCCTCTGATTGAGTGTGCTTACAATAATAGTTTTCATTTGAGTATTCAGATAGCCCCATATGAGGCAATTTATGGGAGGAGATATAGGTCCCCGATTGGCTGGTTCGAGGTAGGTGAGGCAGAGTTAACTGGCCAGACTTGGTTGACTGAGCCATGGAGAAAGTGAAAATCATCCAAGAAATGTTGAAGATTGCATAGAGTTGGTAGAAATCCTACACCGATGTTAAGAGAAGAGGCTTGGAGTTCGAGGTCAATGATTGGGTGTATTTGAAAGTGTCAACCATGAAGGGCATGATGCGATTTGGGAAGAAAGGGAAGCTGAGTCTAAGGTACATTGGCCCTTACTAGATCATAAGAAGGGTAGACAATATATCTTATGAGTTAGAGTTACTACTAGAGTTAGCAACCATCCACCCAATCTTCCACATTTCCATGCTTAAGAAATGTTTGGGAGATCCGCAGTTAGTTGTGCCTATTAAAAGTATAGGAGTAAAAAATAGTTTGAGTTATAAGGAAATTCCTATTCAAATCCTTGATCATCAGGTTTGTAAGCTGAGGACAAAATAGGTTATATCTATCAAGCTGTTGTAGAGAAATCAATTTGTAGAAGAAGCCACATGAGAAGTTGAAGGGTATATGAAGGCTAGATACCCTCACCTATTCGTGTCTCCTAATGATGAAATTGATGGTAACAATTCATTTCTATTCCCTGAGTTATTTTCCTATTGTTGAATTGAGTCCTTATATCTGAGTTGATACCCCTCTTGAGTCTATGAGTATTTGAATACACATGTGTTTAATTGCATTCGTGCCTAATGATGAAGTTAGAAGTAGTCTTTCAATTCTGAATCCTGAGTTGAAGTTGATATCTAGAGTATGAGTATTCGAGTATCCAAGTATTGGAGTTCTTGATGTGTACCTACTTGATAGGTCTCCTAGTTGCTCATCATTCGATGACGAATGATCACAAGAGGGAGATAATATTGTGACACCTCCGAATTCACCCTACCTATTCTGAGTAGATGGCCTAAGAAAAACTGAGAAAACTAATTTAGAAAAGTCACTAGAGGAAACCACAAAGGGTACCTATGGCTCATAAAGTGATCTACGACCCGTAGATGAGGCCTCATAGATTCCCTTGTGATTTGGTGAATTTTTCCTAAGTCTGAGGTGCATGTACGAGAAAGTCTATAGACTGTATGTCATTCCACGACCTGTATATTAATGACTTAAAAATCAACTTTTTTGTTTAGTATATGGTGAGTTAGCAGACAACCCGTCAATGGACTTACGACCCGTAAGAGTTGTTCGTAGGTTGAAGTTCTAGAAAATTAAGATTTCTGAACCTTAAAACCAAGAGTTATCAGATCACCCACAACATAACTTATGAGCCATAGAAAGTGGTTTGTAAGTACTAGGTCCAATTTCCAATAACTTGATCTTTGGGCACTTCCACCCATGAAATGTAACATACGACCCGTCAGGGCGCGAAGGGGGAGAACAAGTGCCATCTACACTAGAAATTGCAATGCACTAGCAAGAACTGGACCCTCGAGAATTCGTCACGAACCTCGTGAATCTAAGTCAAATATAGAAACCTGCTAGAAACAATGATTCAGACTTAATTGAACTGTCAGAATTAGAATCCAGAACCTCTGTGGCCTCGAACCCGAGAAGGATCATTTAAAGTAGTTTCGTACCTCAAAACTAAAATATTTATAGGACCTCTAAAAATTACAAAGAGGAAATTCTAGCATTAATTTCCCCATCTAGAACCACTGGAACTAATGGAAATTTAGTATGAGCTCCTGAACCTCGAATATTGACCAAAGTCAAACGTATGATCCAAAATGAATTGAAAATGTAACTTTGGGCCTAAAATCTCTGATTTAACTCTACATTCAGTTCTGTAAGTTCTCTTAGACTAGATTTGGTATTTTAGAATTGATAGAATCGACGAAATTAAATTTTGACACTCGAAACTCAAAATGAACCCAAAACTTAAAATTTTCAACTTTAAGCCTTTTAAAACTCTTTCTTTTGCAGAAATCTTACTTTTTACAATATTTTCAAAAAGCTAACTTTTGGAATTATCTAAAAATGATCCAAGGCAACTTTCAAGAAGAGTAAATTGGTACTTTGGTAAAAAATGCCAATGACCTTTGAGGTCATTACATGGGAATTGAGAATTAAGTTAGAAACACATTGCCCAGTGGTCTTCTTTTGAAAATCTTTGAAAAATCCCTCTAAAACCGAGTTTAGAATATCAAAAATGGTGAAAAATGATGAAACCCAACACTTTAAAACTTAAAAACTATTTCAGGTAAAAAGTACTCTGCCAATGTGGATGAAGATCCGCAAACCCAGAGTTAAATAGGTTTGACACTCTGCAAACATGGAGCTTGCATCCACGAACACGGAGGTCGGGGGGATGACTTTTCGCGAACACAAAGGACATTTCTCTATGCATCAAATATCAAAAAACTATCTACAACACATACTCAAAACGAACTATCACGATCCAAGCCTAGGGCCTAGATGTGACACGATAAATGGAAAACCCAAAGGGACCCCAAATAAGCCTCTTAAGCATGCAAGACACATCCTTGGTTTTACAGAAGCATAATTAAGCAAGAAGGAAGTAGCAACTAGTTCTTAAGGAAATGGGACTTTGGACTCACGCTATGAGGATGTTATAGGGAAGAAGATTAGCATAGATTACATAGCAAATAAATTCTAAAGGGTGGGTAAGTATGAGTCATGCTATAGGGGTAGATAGGGACTTAGGACTTTCATCACAACATTTAACACACAACAAACATATAGAGGGAATGAGGACAAAAGAAGTCTCCCATAATTACATAGCATAAGAAGTCAAGCTCAAAATATATCAATATCCAACAACACCTCTAGTCATGAATGGAACGGGGTCCAAGACATCTCCCGGGCTCACTCTAAAAAGGGAAATATAAAAAAATAGAAAAATCTAAACAAAGCATGAAAGTAAAGTGAATATTGTCTCCGAAGTGGAGGACTCACCAATAGCATTCTTCAAACGAACTATCTAGCCATGTGATAGAGGAGGATGAAATGGAGCTCTCCTACATAGTTAGATCATGTAGGCAAAAAATATGTGTTAGTACTTGGAATGTACTAAGTATGCAAGGTACAATGCAACAAGGAACATATTCCATAATTAAACAATATGTATAACCAAAATACAATGGATATAGGCTCAACATGATATGAATGATCAATTCCTTAAGTTAAAACATGTATAAGGATAGCCAAATCATAAATAATATCATACTTAGATGGGAAGGGACCATTGTCGACAAATAAGATCAAGCGAGCTACTACTTGGAATCCTAGTGTTCACTCCACACCAAATAAAAGAGTGGTCTACTTTGCCAAGATAAACCATCCACTGACCTTATGATATAACCTTTTTGGAGAGTGTTGTCGAATGTCTTTACCTTACAGCATAGCCTTTTCGAAAGGTGTCATAAGGTATCCTTACCTTACGATACCACCTTTTTGGCAGGTGTCAGTAGATATCCTTTTAACATGGCCTTTTCGGTAGTTTTCATAAGATATGTTTTCTTTACGGTATAAGTACATATTAAGATATGTCCTTACCTTATGATATAATCTTTTCGATAGAGGTTACAATGTATTCTACCTTACGATATGACCTTTTCAGTAGATATCACACAATACCTTATTATGGCACATAGTTATAGGACAATGGCTACAAATCATGGTCTACGCGATCCTAGGTCAACAATCCCACGAAATACTCAATTCATATGCATATTCATATCTTACAAATTTCATAACTCATGGTAGCATCATAAGAGTAGCTCATCAAAACATCACATCATGATATTAAGAAAGGGGCTTCATATCATTCATGATATTTGTAAAATTATCATAAGCTCATAGCGTGCATAATAACCCTTCAACATTTACAATATTCATAATTCACATGTCTTTCTATAAAGCCTTTATCAATTTAAAGGATTTGTCGCATAGCTTTTGTCAAATCATGGTGGGTACGTGTACCGTATGCTTAAAATCATACAATTCAAGAGTATAAGATGAGAGAGGAGTAAAATCAATTCATTTGGAAATCGTTCAATTTAACCCACCAACATTGTAGTAGAAACCTCAATTTGGGTGTCATGAAAATTCATAATCTTTCAAAGTTTCCATAGTTCACATTAGACATAGCTTCAACATATATAAATCAACTCATAGAATAGGCTTTCAATAGATGTTCTTGCATAGTCAATCATATACTTGAAGAATCCAAACTCAATTTATGTGTATAACGTATAATAAAATTTTCCCATAATGTATTAGACCTTAAAATCATGGAATTTGATAAAAAGAGAAGGATTGGATTCATGGGGTGGAAGAATCCCCATGAATGAAGCCCACATACTTTGATCGTGGAGTTTCTTGAAGTAAAAATGAAGAATACTTGGAGCTTTCACTTGAGTCCTTGAGATCCAAAGCAAGTTTTTGGAAAGCTTGAGATTGAATGGAAGATTTTTGGGAGGATTTTGGAGAGGATTAGGGCTAACAATAGCTTAAAAGATTGTACGTTAGTAATATGAATTGAAACCCTAGCTTGGGAAAGTATAAATATCATCTAAAGGTCAGAATTGATGTTTTAAAGTGTCCTATTCACAAAATCGATGGTCCAGAGGTCCCATCGCTGAACCATTTAGTGGTACACTAAATGGGACCTTTAGATCACCCTTTTTGAACTTTTTTGAAAATTTTCAAAGCGATTTGGCGACCAATCTGCGATGCACTGAATGCATTAGGCGGTCAAATTAACCATCACCTTTTTGATAGCCTAGATAGGCTTCAGTAAAATAGTCATAATGTTTACTCAAGAATGCAGAATGAGGTGAAATCAGATGCGTTGGAAAGCTAATTCAAATAACTACAATTTGGTATGTAGTGGGTCACCTAATCCGTTATGTGATAAGAGATATGCCCATTTGAAGTTGACCCTTATATGAATTCACACCTAAACTTATCTAATTAGAATTCTTTAGTTCAGGCTCGATGTAAATAGAAATTTATTTTGACACATTAGAAGTCATCAAGTTGAGCCTATACGTATACAAGAAATGGCTCGAGTCTTAGCATAAGATCTAGGGCATTACACTGATCCCCTGATTCATTTGAAATTTGATACATACAAATTAAACATGCAAATCTACCAACAATGATGTTTCGGCCACAATGAAATTATCAAAATTTGATTCTGACATCTCCTTTACTCGAAACCCGATAAAGCTCATAGAAGCTAGTCAAAAATTTCAATGCCCAAAATGACCTCGAAAACTCTAAAAATTACAACGAGACCATTTCTAGTGTTAGTTTCACCATCCAGAACCACTGGAACTGTCAAACTTTATTAGAGCTTCCGAATACCGAATGTTGACCAAACTCAAACTATGATCCAAATTCAATTAAAAATGCAACTTTGGGTCCAAAATCTTTGTTCTAATTCCAAATTCAATTTTGTTAGTTCTCCTAGATCAAATTCTATATTTTGAACCTAATGAAATTAATGTTATTGCATTCTGATATCCGAAACTCAAGATGACCTCGAAACTCAAAATTTTGAACTTTAAGCCTTTAATTTTTTTTAATTATAAATTCAAACTTTTTCCAAGGTTTTCAAAATTTGACTTTTCAACTCATCCAAAAATGACTCCAGGCAACTTTCGGGAAGGGTGAAATGATAATGTTATTGAAAATATCAAAAATGACTTTGAGAGGCATTACAAAATAAATGTTATTGCTAAATAAATATTTTGCTTCGAGTTATAAAAGGTGCAACAATAGTTATATCTCGACCCAAACTAGGGCCTAGATGTGACACGACGCATGGGGACCCCGAAGGAACCTCAAGCAAGCCTCTTAACATATTATTACATATCTTTAGTCGTGGAAGCAATTAAACAACAATAAAAGAGTAGAAATAAGGGCATAGGGACTAAGGGAAAACCTTCATTTCATAAAACATCAAGAGAGTCAAGCTTCTAGCATCATTACGTACTTGTCCAACAACACCTCTAAACATAGAATTTAGCGGAGGCCAAGACAAGAAACCTAGCTCATGCTCATAGTAACGACAATAGGTAATCCAAATATACAAGATATAATCTAAACATAAGTATGAGAGAAGATAGATATTGTCCCCGGATATGAGGACTCACCAAAAGCTAACTTGAACGATCCGTCTAGCCACATGGAGGAGAATCAATAGGAGCTTCGATTCTTACATAGTGATATCATGTAGGCATAGAGTATGTGTTACTACGTTTAAATGTACTAAGTATGTAAGATGCAATGCAACAAGAGATAGGCAACATGTCAAAATGCATAATAATAATCAATAGATAGCATAATAATAATATGGCATGTATGATCAATGCTTAAGTAAATCATGCTTTGCAAATCATTTATCTTACATAGAGCATAATATATGTGTGGAAAGAAGCCTCAACCGATATAAAATAAGATTAAGTGAGCTACAACTTAGAATTCTGGTGTCTACCCTACACCGAAAGAAAGGGGGAAGTTACTTGCCAAGGCAACCTCCTAATGCCTAAGTAGATCCGCTAAGCCTTGTGTGAACTGAGTACTCGCCTCTAGTTCTTGGACTCGATTACTAACCTCAAGCCCGGACTCTAGTAATCGCCTCAAGCCCTCATATTTAGGGTACTAGCCTCTTAGAGATTTGGGGACTCGCCTCTAGTTTACTCGGTGCTAAGTCTAATCCCATGAAATATATAAGATAATCATACTTTAATAACTTACAAAAAATATAGTGATGTGGCACGAGTAGCTCTTAACATCATTGACCTCAATGGTGAGCCTAATCATCATACATAAGAATGGGTCATCATCAATATTACCCTTACATTAATATCAACATCAAAGGCTCATAAGAGATATAATCTTTGAGAAAAAAAGGGCTTAATCCGACCCTACAACATCATCAACATTTTCATGACATAAACATATCTTTAGAAAGCCCAAAATCATCATGAGGTCCCTTGAATCATAAATCAACCAATAGAGCATCAAAACCTTAAGAATCCTTAAAAAGGTATTTTATCAAATACTTGGTGGGTGTGCACTGCTAGTATAAAATAATGCAATTCAAGAGTGAAATCATGCAAGAAAAAGCAATATAAAACCACCCACCAATACTTGGTAATACACTCATGCAATATACATCAAAACCCTTCATCAAATATCAAGATAGATCATAGATTCAAGACTCAAAACATGCTTAAACAATCAAACTTTTATGAAACCCCGACATAGTTTACAGTCAAATTCATAATAAGTAAGACCCATAAGTAAATCAACTTAGAAACATGCATTTTATGTAAAAAGAAAGCTTGGGCACCATGTGTGACAGGACCCAATTGTTAGAACCCGTATTCCATACATTGGAGCAATTGGGAAATGGGACCTACATTGGCATAAAATAATCTCCGTTGGAAATTTTGACTATACCATTGGATCCAGAATATCATTTCCAATCAGATTTCATATATGAATTGTATTTTTTTGATTTCAGATGAGGCCAGAATATCGAATTTAAGTTTCAGATGTGGCAGAACTATTCACAGATCTGCAAATATGCAGAACATTTTCAGCTTCTTCTTCACATTTTTCCCCAACTTCGTTCAACATTTTCTCTATCATTTTTGGTCCGATTTGAGTGATTCAAAAGGCTAAGTTGTATAATTTTCTGGGGAGAACAACTTGAGAGCTTCAGAAATTGATTTTGGTGCATCGTTTGAGGTAAAAATTGCTGATTTGCTACTGTATTTTAATATATTTCAAAAACTTTATCAGGCGATTTCTTCCTCATATTAGTTTCGTTTTTTAAACGGTTTTCGCTATGAATTTTTTATCACTTGGAGAACATTTTCATATAAAAATTTTTAGATTCTGATAGTATTTTTTGTCAATAAAATTTTTGGACCATTTTACCCTTTCCACTCGAATTAATTGATTTTAGCGTCATTAGGTTCATTATATAATTATGATACTATATTTGAATAGATTTTGGTGAATTGGGGTGTGCTAGCCGAAAATGGATCACATTATGTCATGGTGAATGAATGAATGTCGCTTCATATTTTAGTCATCGTCGTTATGAATTCTATGTTAGAAATGAATGTTTATTGGCTCAAATTGATACTGTAATTATTGCGGACTGATTTGGAGGTTATTGCATATTTAAGGTAATTTGTATATGAATGAGAATATCATTGTTAGAATGTGAATTGTGGGTGCAAATCATAATTTGAGAATGAGGAATGTGAAAAGTGGGGTTCTCGGGATTAGGGGCTATTCTTGGCTAGATTGGAAAAAAATTTGGATTGTTGGAAGTGTTATGTAAATTGCTTAGAATGTCTTTAAATATTGTTGGTATAGATTCAGGTTAGTATTTGAATGTATAAGCATTAATGTTGGCTTAAAGGTAAGCCGTTGAATCGAATTTATGAATGTTATTGAATAATGACAAAGAGAGCTATTATTGTTGTATTACATTTTGAGTTGGTTGTTGATGTTGCTAGGTTGGTTGTTGTTATTGTTGTTAATTAATTTGGCCGAGTTGAATTCTCGGGATGGCCTATTTTCAGGGGAAATGTGCCCAAATTTCTGTAGAAAATTGATTTGACCTAGTTAAATTCTTGGGGTGGCCTATTTTCAGGGGAAATGCTGCTCAATTTTTTGTAGAATTAAGGTTAAATTTGGAATTTAATACCCAAAAAGTCTTTAGCTAATGTTTGGCATTTTATGACTTGTTTGTAGACTTTGGGCAGCCCAAAGTGTAAGATTTAGCTTGCATTTGGATTATGTTGGAGGGCATTTGAGGTATGTAAAGCAACCTTTCTTTTTGGCATGTCTTAGTTAAAATAGGCTATGATACGAGCCTCGAGAAAACTCTATTCTCGCAAATCAAGCATGTGTACGATCCGTATTTATTTCTTGGTATTCTTATGTTAATATGTCATAATATTGATTCTTATGCCTTGGATATTCATAAGTTGCAAGGGTATATGAAAGCTGCTTAGTTTTAAAAGAACTTATTCTTTAACGATTCTAAAACTACAAACGCCCTTAACTTTTGCAAAAAAGCTCGAATTGCTTTGAAATTCTCGTACATAAGTTGCAAAAGATATGTGAAATTTGATTAGTTTTTGAAAGAAGTTATTCTTTAACGATTTTAAAACTACAAGCGTCCATAACTTTTACAGAAAGTCTCGGATTGCTTTGAAATTCCTCGTAGGAGTTTGTATGACCTAGGATGAGTATGTTCTCCGTAAGTTGGTCCAGTTTGGGTCTCCACCGTTCATGGGTTCCGCAATGCCCTTTTATGTAATTTTAATAACTTTTGAAAGAATATGTAATAATTGTTCTTTCGATTTCAAATATGGCTACTTTACTTATCTTTTGGATTTATGACAAGGATTTTATGCATATGATTACTCACTACTCCACTCATGCCTACTATGATATCATTCGCCGGTTCCCAAGCTGGTTGGTTGTCCTACACATTACGATATACTCCGATGTTATGCTGTGTTCGACGAATTGAGCTTCGCCCAAGGGCTGAGTTTCGCTTTTACTTGGCATTATGGTGTGATTGGGCTTTCTATTGTGTTTGGCACTATGCTATTTTGTGATATATGATGGGGATTCAGAGATTTGTAATTTTTCAGTATTATGCTGTGTTATGGAACTATTAACGGGCGGGCAACCATATTTTTTATGTCCTATGCATGATTTGTATTTTGAAAGTAAACATTTTAATATTTTGGATATGCATTTGCCTTTCATACTTTTGTTTCGATTATTACTCAGATTTATGTTCTGTACATTCTACTTTGCATACTCGGTACGTATTTTCTATTGACCTCCCTTCTTCAGGGGGGCTGCTTTTCATGCCTGTAGGTACCGATGTACAGTTTGGTGACCCACCAGTTTAGGATACCCTTCTGCTATTTGGAGTGCTCCCCCTACTTCGGAGCCTACTTTTGGTATATATTTTCGTTCGTTGCATTATATGTATTTGTTCATGGGTACGGCAGGGCCCTGTCCCATCCTATGATTCTGTCAGTTTGTTTAGAGGTCTGTGGATCTGTAGTATATATATTTTTGTTTGTTGCATTAGATGTATTTGTTCAGGGGTACGGCGGGACCCTGTCCCGTCCTATGATTCTGTTAGTTTGTTTAGAGGTTTGTGGACATATATGTGTGGGTTGTGCCCAGTCTGTTTGATTAGACTTGCATTATGTGTATGTTGGGCGGCTGTACCCGCCATGGTGGCCTTGTCGGCCAGTGTATATGTATATGTTGCTCTATTGACTCTGTATGGTCTCTGTTGGTATCTTCTGATGTGCAAGGGTGTTTAGGGGCAGTCCGTAAAACAAAGAAAACTCTGCCAAATTATTTTAAAAATATACGTCATCTGTTTACAACTCAACTTTATGGTTGTGTTTGGGTGCCCAGTCGGGGCACTAGTCACGGCCCACAGGGTTGGGTCATGACAGAAGTGGTATCAAAGCAGTTTGTCCTCGGAGTGTCCACAGACCGTATCCAGTAAAGTCTTGTTTATCAGTGTGTTATGCACCACATCTATAAACAAGAGGCTAAAGGACATTTAGGATGTTGTTCCTTCTTTCTGATCTTAGATCGTTAAAGGTAAGCCGTT
>DF361784.1:9418-36129 GCA_000787875.1 Solanum virginianum
GATATGCAGCTCTTTAGTTCTAAAGAATTAATGTAATTTCTACTTGATAAGACTAACTAAACAGGTTGGTCCATAAATAGAAATTCCACCATCTTGACCTCAATGATATAGAACATAAAAAAGAAAGCCTCACGCAACCCTGTTCTAAGTTATTGTGCAAAAAGATATTTAGGTCCAAAAGATATAGAGCCATATTGTAATTCCCAACTTGATTGTGTGACACATTATTTATCAAACCTATTAAATAGTACTTTAGGAAACAGTGTTTTTCTTTGTCCACTGAACTGTTCTGAAAACTGTTCATCGTGACTCTTTTTGCAGTAATGCATTAAGATATTATACAGTTCCTTACAGAAGTATTTAAATGACAGTGATACCCAGTTTAGTTCTATTAGCAATCTTAAGAATGTCTTCTCATTTTTAATACATGACAGTGCACAGCTTGAACCTGCGATGCCTATACATTTGGTTCAATTAAGAGCCTCCACATACAAGAAAGACGTCACAGAAAAGCAGAAAATCTCAAAAGTCAAAAAAGAAGAAAAAAGAAAGAAGTGAAGGGGTGGCAGACTTCAGAATGCACCTTCATTTTGCAAAATTAGCTCTTTAATTATCAATTTGGTCTTCTGCTGAACAACTAGTTGTGAAACATCAGCACCAGCACATTCTGAGCTGACTGGAAGGACCTGAAGAGGTTCATCTAGTTCACCACCTATAATACAAAAGTATGAAATTGCACACTAGACTTAGAACTTGCCAATGAACCCAACCCTTCCAAGGTTAATGATGTTGGTTCCGGAGAGAAACAAAAGATATTTTCTTTAGGTTGAAGTGGTTTCATCAAAAAAAAAAAACATAAAGACAGAATAGTTCACCTGATATTTGAGCATAAATATTTGAAAAATGCAGTATAATTGAATTGCGAAGTGGGAAAATATATCTTTTATGCAATAAGACAAAGATGTTCCAATGAAATGATAAGTTGATTAGAACGAAATCACCTCAGTAACATTGTTTCTATTCTTATGGATTACTTCTAAAATAAAATTGATTCACCAATTCTCTAACGCTCTTACTTGTACGGAAAGAAAAAAGGGATGGATAGTAGTAGCCATAATTCTCATGTTTATACTTTCATAGTCAACTTAGTTTTTTTTTTTTTTTTGACTTCGTTTCCTTTTTCAAACTGCCTTGTAATGCTTTTACTTGAGCTGAGGGTTATCCGAAATAGCCTCTCTATCTTTCAAGATAGGAATAAGGTCTGTGTACACATAACATACTACCCTTCCCAGACACTAGAGGAATCACACTAGGTATATTGTAGACAACTTAATATTTTTTTTTTTTTGAGAAATACAGTCAACATAGTTTTCTACAACTTTAGTGTCTCTAGAACCAAAAAATCTAAACGAAAATGGTATTTCAATATTTGTTGATTAAACTAGGACAATATGGGGTCATTCTCAATGAAAAGTTCTTGGATTTGAAGGGAAAAACTAGTGTGCTTATTCAAAAAATAAGCTTCAAGTAATACAACAACATTCTCAGTCAGCCTACAAACGGGGGTTTGAATAATCTTTTAAGTAATAATTGAAGAAAATCAGTTACCAATCATCTAAGTGGTTTTCTTTTTCTTTTATCTTATGTCAAAGCTACTCTGAGTAAGAGTTAAAAATGATGCAACTATAATTTTTTCTTGAAGTTCAACAATCTTATTGTACAATATTGCAAACAGACAAGGGATTGAAAAGAAACTAATCTCATATAATGATGTAAAAGCAATCACTATCTTGTTCACAATTATCACATATTTTTTCATGCAGATGTAGCCAAGTTCAAGAAGTGGCAGCTCATTGGAACAGATAAGATCAAACTGATAATGAAGAGGCACTCATTGGCCAAGGCACCCTTTCGGGGAAGGTTTCACGGTCCGTGAAACTCTTCACTTGCCGTGAAACCCTTCACTGGCAGTGAAACCATCCATGAAAGTGGCCTTAGCCATTTTTCTGGTTGCCTGGAGGCTGCCTTGCCCAAGTGTGCCACCATGGGCACCACCACGGTTCATGAACCTCACCACGGACCGTGGTGTGGTCCGTGAAGGGACCATAGGACTTGGCCAACCCCATTCCGTAACTAGGGTCAGTTTCACGGCCAGTGAAGAGTTTCACGGACCGTGAAACCTTCTGAAAGTGGAGTTCAATTTTTTCCAATCTCGTTTCATTCAAGGTCAACTTCAAATGATCATATCTCCTTGCACAAAAATAATTAGGTGGCCTGACCTGCCAAATTAAAGCTCTTTGATTAGCTTTCCGACACATTCGATTTCATCCAATTCTGAGTCCGGAGCAAGAAGTTACGCCTGTTTTCATAAAGCCTGTCAATGCAGGGTCACTTTCACGGGAGGCTTCATAGACCGTGAAAAGGTTTACGGCCGGTGAAGCCACCCGTGGTACTTTCCAGTTCAACTTTAAGTCTCGTTTCATTAAGGTCTTTTTGGTAATTTGGCCCACTCCCAAGACTTTTTAAGACCTTTATGCTCTCCTTTACACTCCTATACATTCTAACACCTCACTCAAGGTTTACATTAAGTTTTATTCTATCAACTCCTAAGAATTTCTCTCCAAGCTACTCATTCAAGGGATTCAAGCTAGGGTTCTTGTGGGCTTCCAAGATCAAGCTTAATTCACTTCAATCTTCCCTAATTCATCAAGGTGTGTGTGTTTTCATTCATGATTTCCTTTTAATCATGAAGTCCAAACTCTATTTCATGAATTTTACTTACTTTAAGGTATGATCCAATTATGAACTTCATGGTTTTGATTTAATTCACTGAAATTATGTTATGGGTCCTTCTTAAATGATAATATAAGCATGAATTATTTCTTATTACAATGATATATATAATTTTCATGGGATTTAAACTTGCATGTCCCCTTTAAGCTTGATTTCATGCATGAGTAGTTTAACTTATGATCCTATATGATTCAATCTTAATTTCATGTTTTAAGTATGAATTTCAAGTACACATGTCATTCCTTCATTCCTCATGGCATAAGCATGCATGAGCATGACTTTTTATGAAGTTTTACCATGGATATGACTATAAAGGAAGAAAATGATTATGATTTCAATGCATGTACAGTTATGGCATGGAATGGGAGCACATAATGTCTATGATATGTTAGCCCATGAGTGTGTATACACGAACATGTACATGTTATGAATGAGTTATTCCTCTGCATGAAAGTATGAAATGAAGTATAATTTGTCTTTTAAGCCCAAGTATGCATGATTATGATATGAAATGACTTATGTTTCTATTTCAAGTATTTATATGTATATGTATTCCCATGGGATGATGACTTAGCAACTGAATGAGATCGGAGGTGGGGGACTATCCCCAAGGGTCCTTATATAAAGCTTACCTTTCTCATAACTATATGCCACTTAGGTTCATGTTATGCCCCTTTGTGGATGATTATGATGATGATGTATGTACCACCACTCTGCGAAATGGGCAAGGCCCGTAAGGTGAGGTATAGTCTACCTTTGGCAAGTAGGCTACTCTTTCTCCGATGTAGAGGCAACATCGAAATTCTATGTAATAGCTCGCATGGTACAATTTAGACTTTAGAAGAGATGTTGAGGGCTTGTGTATTGGAGTTCAAGGGAAATTGGGAAGATTGTCTACCACTTATTGAGTTCGCCTACAACAACAATTATCATGCTATTGAGGTCCCATCCCCGATTATGTTTATGTATTATGGCATTCATACATCATGATTTAAGGCATCTTGATACGATATTCTTTTCTATATACTTCTCTTCTATATATATGTTCTCTTGTCATCTAACACTTAATGCAAGTTTTACCATGACTCATTTACATTGCATACCCACATAATACATTCCAAAGTACTAATGCATACTCTATGCTTGCATTGTATCTTAATGAAGGAGCAGGTGACCCTATTGCTTATCCTCGTGGCTAGATCCCGTTATCACCACGATACTGATTGGGTGAGTCTTCCAGCTTCACGGAAAGAGCCTACCATTTTATCTCTCATGTTTCCTTTGTATTAGAGATAGTCTTTATTTACTTTTCTGGGTGAGCCAAGACCTGTCTGAGCCCCCATCTTATGTCATGTTTAGAGGCATGTTTTGGACATATGTATGTCTTTCGGTTTCAGACTTGCTTATCCTATCTTATGACCTATTTCATGTTAAGATTCATGCTATGATTTAGACAATGTATAAGCTTCTGCCTACATATCTTTCTTTTAATTTACCTTTGATGCTTGTATGAATGCTAAGGGTGGGTTTGGGTTTTCTTCGAGAGTCTCATTCACCGTGTTACGACTAGGCTCTAGGCTTGGGTCACGACAACCTCATGTTGGGAAAAATTGTGTAGAAGACATGGATGGTGAGATGGGTGTTGTGAGGCAATATTGACTCATATACTTGTCTCAAAGGCTTGGAAAGGATATGCTGCTAAGAGAGGATTGAATTCCAAAATTTGCACCCAACTTGGTATCATAAGATGATCCAATTTGAGTTTGAGTTTGCTACTTTGAAGGCCAAGGTGAGAAGAAGAATTACAATATGTAAGGCTCCATGTGTGAAATGGCCAAAAATCATGAGTTGGAGTTGGAATATCACGAAGAAAAGTTTGCGCTAAATGGGAAAGAAATCCTAGGTGAGTGCATGCCATCCAAGTCAATAATCACCCAAGATGTTGAAATTAGGAAAATGACACTAAAGTTGCATGAAAAAGCCAAAAATATCATTTATGGCAACTTTGGTTCATTTGAAAGTGAAAGTGTCACTTGCTTGAAGGCCAAGAATTTCGAAGATCAATGTGTAAAAGGCCTCTTGATGCTTTCACTTATGCCCAACGTGCCCAAAAGGAAAAACGATGTGAAGTTGGGCAGGAAATTTAAGTCTTCAATAGGGGTGTGCAAAAATCGAACCGACCGATAAACCGAACCGATAAAAACGCTATTGGTTTATTGTTATTGGGTTATTAGGTTATCGGATTTTTAATGGTTTTAAAAAAAAAGATTATTAGGAATTGGTTTGATATTGGTTTTTACTATTGGGTTATTGGGTAAACCGATAACCCAATAAGATTATAATAATTTATTATTGTACCCTTCATAAATATTAAATATTAGTAATTTAATAGTAATAGGACACTATAGCAAAACTTTATATAATTTGATCTTCATAGTACTTAAGTGATTAGTTATCCACTTTAGTATTTTAGTTTGTAATTAATTAATGATAGCCTTTGCAAGTTTAACATAGTCTTCGTACTTTATCTGTTTTTTATAAATGCAAATTCTCATTATCATTCTTATCGGATAAACCGAAAATCGAATCGTTAAGGACTTAAACCGATAAATCGAAAATCGATAAAAATTATTTTATTGATTTCTTATTGGTTTAGCATACATAAAAACTGAAAACCAATAAATCGAATCAATAATGTATAAAATCGAACCGAACCGACCAATGCACACCCCTAGTCTTCAAAGTGGAGAGACTGAATGCAACTCTTGATGGCCTCTTATTATCCCCATGCATTTCATTAGATCCTTGATTTGAAATTGGGAAGGAGATTCACTGCCTCGAAGTGCAAACACAAAAGGGTAATGTATCTGGTGTCGCGCCATGACATTAAATTGTGTGCTTGATGGGAGGCAACCCATTGTTCAAATATGTTCAATTCTAGTTTGATCTTGAATATTTTTTAAAGATTAGATTTTGATTTTGATTTTTGGCTAATCCTCACAATTTTGATGTCTTTGGTAGTGGTTAGCACAGGTATGGAAGCAAAAATTTGATTGGAGTGGATGTTTGGGGCAATGGCACCTCAAAAATGAGGTTTGGAACACTTTTTGAAGGTGCAGAATTGAAAAAAGCAAAATGGTAATCGTCAAATAGGCAACATCATTGCCCAATGTTATAGAATCTGCCTAGTTCTTAGACATACTTTGTTCTCCGCGAATGCAGAGTCGGATCTGGGAACGCAGAGGCCAAGTCAACTGACCTTCTGCGAATTACACACCGCGAACGCGAAGCTTTAGCTCATCCAGATATGCGCAAATGAGGGACGCCATCGCAAATGCGGATTTCTGATGGGTGCCAAGTACTGAAAAGCTGACCCTTGACTTCCTTGTTCCCATTTCTGAAACAAATCAGGCAAAAGAGAAAGAAAATAAGAGAAGAGAAAAGAGTCTCCGCTTCTGAAAAGGATCCACACACAAGCTTTCAAGTTTCCTTTCACTTCTTTAAAGTTCAAATCCAAGGTATGTATCCTCTTTCCCTCTTGTTTCTTTGGAATGTGAAGTGGTAGAATTGGTGTATGCCTTTTTAGGTTGAAATGTTGTGTTTTGAAGTGATTGTTAAATAAGTGCAGTATTGTGTGTAAGGGGTAGGGGATGGCAATTGGGCGGGTTGGGTCAAATTTGAACGGGTTATAATAGGTCAAGACACCAAACGGGTCAAGACCCAACCCAACCCAAATTTCTTGGGTCAAAACGGGTTGAGTAACGGGTTATAGAGTGGGTCAAGACCCAACCGGACCCAATTTTTACTAAGTTTTACTTATTTTATTTGTTCTTTTTCAATATTTTAGTACTTAATTGAATTATATTTTTCTTTATTATAGCTATATAAAACATATCAAATTGAAAAAAAAAAGTGTTTTGAAAATATTTTAACAAGATCTCTCTCGAATTAATTCGGGTTGCATATCAATCTAATTTTAAATGGATTGAAATGGGTTGGGTTGAGATGAGTTGAGCTAATAATTGGGCGGGTTATTAACCCGTCCAAACCTTGAATAGGTTGGGTTGGGTTGAGCGGGTCGGGCTTAATTTTGCCACCCCTAGTAAGGGGTGTTGATTAACTAGGTTTTGAGGTAAAATTTGAGGCTGATTCTTTGTTAAATTTGTGTCTAAAGCTTGTAACTGTTCGACAAAATGCCCCCAAGAATTCTGGAAATTGGAGGTGGATGGTGATACCTCCTCAAATGCGTACCCTAGGCTGCGAACGAGGAGGTCTGGTTTGTTTTAACTTGGCGAACACGGGCACTAGTCCGTAAACGTGGAGTCTTGCGACCCACTGATCCGCGAACTCGGAGAACTGTCACCAGTCCCAAAAACAGTAGCTTCGCACAGCAACACTCATGACCTTTTTTAATGATTTATTCGGCCTAAATGCTTCCTAATACATTGTTTTAAGTGTCTATGAACTTTTAACATGTTGGCTTTAATTGTAGGTACTTTTTTTAAATCAAACTGGCATCCGATTCCACACTTTATGACACCAAAATTTTGCTAGAAGTGGAGGATTATTATGACGCCAGCAGGTTCCTATCATCAAAATGTGCCCACAAATACCATAAACACTTGGGGCGGGTAGTTGTGAAGGAAAAAAGAATTGCTTGGACAAGCTTGAAGAGAAAACGCTGGAATTCTTTCGCCAGCTTATAGCTACCGGTTGGATAAGTTTTGCTGATGAGCCTGTCGAGGCTAACCATACCATCGTTGTTGAGTTCTATGCCAATGCACCTGAAACCAACTTCGGAGAAGGCGGTGGTCACCACGGTTTGGGGAGTTCAAGTCGACTTTAGCCCAATAGTCATCAATGCTATCTATGGGCTCCCAAATGCAGATAACAGGGTGTGCAAAGAGAGTTCAAGGAGTTGGAAAATCAATGGCTTGTAGACAAATCGAACAACGGGGTACCTCTAGAGTGGGTTACCTCAAATAGGGGAATCGACCCACGTGAGTTCACAGTTGAGACTAAGTCTTGGCTTTCCATCATTTGTGCTAGAGTTGTTCCTTCCACACACGAAGTCACTCAGGTCGGGCCCTTATCATTGCTGCACTAATGGATGGTCTTCAAGTGGATGTGGCTCAACTTATTGTCGACTAAATTGCTGAGGCAGCCCAGGGGAGAGCCATGAGCCTCGTATACCCTCTTTGATCACCCAGTTGTGCTATGAGGCAGGGTTATCTAGACGCTTTACAGATGAGGAGAAGAAGTTGGGCAAAGAGATCCACCCACTGAAGAAGAAGAGTCGCCAAAGAGCTAGCAAGAAAAGACAAATTGATATTTTTGATCCATCTTTTGGCCAGTTCACCGAGTCAGGTTTTAGAGGGCCTTCATTTTGGGCCTGCCACTATGTGTCACCTCTCCTCCCAGATTCACTGAGTTGATGCACAGATCAGGCAGCTGGTTTCAAGCCTTCCTACTAGCCCACCTGGGGCTCTCACCGCTAAGGGAGAGGATCAGCCCACTCTTGCCACAGTTGTTGCTGCTCAGAGGGCGATGAGTAATCGACTGGAGCACATAAGTCGGCGTCAAGGAAAGATTGAAAAGTGCCAATGGAAGTTCAGGGAGCATAAGAAGAAGAGCAAGCATAGGAGCTTACGTGGTTCTAGCTCCTCGAATAGTGATGAGGATTGATACTTCCCTACCAGATCCAGCTCAAGTTGATGCCTTTAGGGAATCCCTCATATTCTCTTTTACTTTGTGATTGTACTATGAGGGCACAATACCATTTTTAGTTGGGGCTGCTTCCCGTAATGTATTATTACTTTGTTGTGATATTTGGACTGCCATTTTGAGATACTTATTCATAATTTATTGCTATTATTGTTGAGTTGATTTTTGAGATGAGATTGTGTGCCCTTGTCGGGCCTTGATTATGTTGATGAGATGCCCTCGTCGGGCTTCTGATGAATGGTGATTGTGTTGGATTAGTTCTTTACCTTGTTTTTAGTTTTTGGTATTCATGTAGTTTCATAGCTTTTTTATTTTATTTCATTTCGTAAAGTCTTATCCTAAAGGATGTGTGATTGGCAATGCTCTATGATGGATTGAGTGATGATATTCTTAAAGGTAAATCGTCATTTACCAAAAAAAAAAGGGTAAATCGTCAATCGGGTTGTGAGTGTGTTGAGTATTGTTATCCTTGGTGAAGTCTAAGTAGCTAATGTATTGTTGACCTTGTTGGAGCCTAAAATGTGAGATTGTGACTTGTTTGTGCTAATAGAGTTAGTCAAGTATTGTGAAGTGTTTGAATGAGCATATCCCTCCTTTTGAGTTTTGAAAAATAGCCTTTTGAATGAAATGATTTTGTGACAATGCTATGACTTTGAATGAGCATATACCCCACTTTTGAGTTTTGAAAAGTAGCCTTTTGAATGGAATGATTTTGTGACAATGCCATGGCTCTTTTTGTGACTCTTTGCATGTTAGGTGGTTAATATGATAATTACTCTCTTGCTCGTGACTAGGAAGTGAAATTGAATCATCTAGAAGAATTTGCATGTCATTGTGTGGTGAGTCTTTTGAATAATCCCTTGTGTTCACTTTTGTCACCTAGAACTTGCCTGGTTAATTTTGATTAAGTTTGGTTGGAAACATGACGTTAGGCATTCTTTGACTTACTTTGAAGTCCACTTAGCCTAAAGATCCCACCTATGTACTAAATATACTAGTAGTTGTCCCTTTTGAGGCTTAACCTTTTTTGTTGGCAATGTTGTTACAAGCCTTGACCATTTTGAAAAGACAACCCTCTTTTGAACCCTTTTTCCCTCCTTGAACTTGCATTGGTGAAAATAAAGGCTAAAAGCCTAAGTTGGGGGTGACATCGGAGAATGAGGATGTCTATCACATGAGAACTTATTAAAAGAGCAAAATATGAAAGAAATTTTTTTTTAAAAAAAGTAGAGGAAAGAAAAGTTATAAAGAAGAAAGAAGTTTGGGAAAAGAAAGTAAGTGAATAATTTAAATCCTCCAAAAAGTTGAAAATGGTTGCATGTGGGGCATCCATATCGAAAATGAGCATTTGAAATGTGCATTGGTGTGAAACTTGAAGAAAAGGGTGGAAAGTTGAAAAGTGAGTTGTGCGTAGAGTTCAAGGAAGGATTAGCCACTCTTACTCAAATTGTATCCTACCCTTTCCCAAGACCTACATTACAAGCCTAACAAAGTCATTTGGGATTTCTAATCGAATGAAGTTGAGCCAATGTTGATTGAAAATATGGGCAAGCTTATGGTGTGGCATTTGTGTACATGAGATATTCCTTTTTGCATGTGAATGTTTGTTTTCATGTACCTGTCCCTTGTTTTGTAAATTCTCTGTAAGAGTTTCGGGGACATTTCTTTCTTTGTAAGGACATGCAAATTAGAATAGATAGGTGAGATTGACAGATTCCTAAGTTGAGTCAACCTAGGTGAGATTGATACATTCCTAAGTTGAGTCAAGTGAGGTTGTTTGGTTGACTGGTAGTGTTGAGCCACGTCTTGAGAATTTGAGTTGTTGCTTGATTATTCTTGAAGATTGGTGTGTTTTTGGAAGAGTATTTTTGAAATTGAGGGAGTGCTCGGATTGAAAATCACATGCTTGTTGGCTAATTGTCGGAACCAACCAAAGTCATAGTCATGACTTAGTTGAGAAATGTGCATTGAAATGGTGTTGTGCTTTCTTGCTTGCCTCTTATGTGTGGTTTTGGTTTGCTTAAGGACAAGCAAAGTCTTAAGTTGGGGGTATTGACGAGTGGCTAATTTGCACTCATTTATAGCTCTTTTTCTTAAGACTTTGTATAAGTTTGTGTTGATTAATCCAAAGAAAGAGGCTAATTATACTTTGAATTGGGCATATTTCATGAATTGTGCTGAGGAGTTTTGATTGAAAAAAGGAATTTAAGCTAAAATTGGAGAAAAATAGAGCTAAAAAGAAGAAATTACACCTGGAACAACTTCGTCCTCGGCGAACGCGACCAACCGATCCGCAAATGCAGAGGCTGCTTCCCGTAATGTATTAAGTAGTGGTGTAGTTGACTTCTACGAACGCGGACAGGCACGAACTAAACGCAGACAGGCAAGACGCGAACATGGGATACAATTTGGTTGTACTCCGCAAACGTGATGTACAATTTGGTTGTACTCCACGAACACAGTCGACCCAGCCACAAACCCAGTGTGTTAGTCATTGTTGACTCCGCGAACGTAGTCAAACGCCTTTTGGAAATTCACAATTTTTGATCCCAAGACCTTTTATTCACGCACTCCTAAACTTTGGATCATAATTCACCAAAGAACAGAGAGAACATACCTTGAAGAACAAGTTTTAGCTTGGGGTTTGAATTTGAGGGCAAGTTGCAGTACAATTCTCTTTCGGATTGAAGATGTGAGCTTGGATTGTAATTTTATCCATTCATTCCTCATTTTCTTGCTTTTTATTGTTAGAATTGTAGGCGTAATTGATATTTGGATTGGATTTTGTCGTTGGGTCATTGATTAGAACTTTTACTTTCATATATAGTTGATTATCTTTCAATTCAAGTGGTTTCTCCCTTAATTGCTTTAATTGTGTTCAATTGATTATGGGCTCATGCTTGCCTTCAATTATAGTTGATGATTTGAACTCTGGAATTTGAATCTAAGTTTAGATTTTCGTTTATTGCATAATTTTGGGTAATTGAAGTGGAGGGTTTGCATGATAGTCATGGGTTTATGTTGAATAGGTTGAAGTCCTTATTTGGGTTCAAGCGACTAAGGTCTTAGATACATTTGCTATCCATTTGCATGAGTTCCCTTAGGATTCTCAAGTGAATTGCGTGTGAGACTAGTATTAGTTCACATTGAAACACTACTTTTGGTGGAATGGCAATTGTAGTTGGAAGCAATCTAGCCTACCCATAGGGATAGCATGAAGCTATGAATCGTTTGGGTTCTAATTGATTCCCCATTTCCCTATATCATTAGATCCCCTGCTTCATATTTCCTTACCCCGAGTCCACATTTCCTTATTCTAGTTTGTTGCCTTTTTCCCCATTTTGTGATATTTGTTTGTCCGTAGATCGGATTCATACTAGTGACTCATGATCCTTAGTCATTTCAATCGCTCTCACATTATTCCTCGAGGAATCGACACCCCAACTCTTTTGTTGGGATTTATTTTGCTACCGACCTGTATTCCTTAACGATTTTGGGGTACATTTGAACATTATCAGGCAAAAATATCCTGTCTGTCTTTTTCTATCCATGATTGTTGTCTACCTTGGCCTCATCGTCTTTTGGACATTAAGAAGGACTAGTTCCACCTGAGAGGAGATGGCTATGTAATTCCACCAGATACTGAACTTTTATATTCATAACAGAAAAGCTACAGAGGAAGCAGCAAATGTTTATATGTGAACCAGTAAGATACTGGAAATACTGTTAGGCCTACACAACATTTCAGTTACAAAAAGATCTTAATATAATCAGTAGGAAACTAGGAAGTCACAAAAGCACAAGGGTGCCCTAGGTGCAGATGTAGCTTCTTGAACTATTTATTGTAACTTGATGTTTGTTTAAGCAGCTGTAATGAAACTCCAACAGGATTGATGTGCAAAGTTTTCCTTGTCTTTTAGTTTATTAATTTCATCAGCTGGGAACAACATGTCCTCCTGCTTAGTTTTGTATTGTCTTTTAAAAATATCATTCTTCTTACCTAATATAAAATTCCATGTAATTTGTCCTTGTACCCCAATCAAAGTATCATTTTTAATTCAGAAAACTTGCAATTGTGATACTTAAGTGTATATCCTCCTTACATTTCACAAGGGCATTGTAAGCAACCTTTGCAGCATTCATCTCTGCTTGCTTCTTGGTTTTAGCTTCTTGTCCTTGAAAAGTCCCATCTCCAACTTCCACCATTGAGCGGAACACGGGTGCATGAGGCGGGCCAATTCTGGATGTATTATAAACTGGAAAAAGTAAACCCTCTTTTTGGGCCAGTTCTTGCAGAAGTGTCTTGTATAAACTGTCATCCTGATATTATCTAAAAATAATTAAATAAATACATAGAAGAACAAAGAAATATTCCCACATGAATGTTCTCTCAGCACCAAAGTAAAACTACAACTGTTTAAATATTCCCCCTTTACTTGATGGTGTTTGAACGGGACACGGAGTTTAATGTGCAAATTGACTTGAACATTATATTAGTGATAGAAGAAGAATATATTAAAGAAGTGGATGAAAAATCAATTTGATAGAGAAAATACCACATCGAAGTTCAAAAAATGGGTAGTTGAAAAAATTTGAGTTTTAAAGTTAGGACGTTGTATAGAAATAGGATGGATCAAACATTCTGGGACATCCAAAAAGTTAACAGGAACGATGGGACGACTAACCTCCTGAATGTCATTAAGTGTGAGTGACTCAAAAGCAACCTTTGCAGCTGCATGTTCAGCTTCCTTCAATGTAGAGAAGAACTCCGGAGTTTCATAAGTTACCCCATCAACAGTCACTTTTGACCTAAACCGACGGGAGTGAGGAGGGCCATCAAGTTCAGAAGAATACACGGGTAAAGTGAGATTTTGCTTCTGGGCATAGTGTTGTAATCGACTCTTGTACAAATGAAGCATGCCTGCAACATTTTGTAAAAAATCAGAAAATTGTCTTGAAAGGATTAGCTGATTAGAAATATCTAGAAGTCAGTAATATGAACTTAAAGGCATTAACACATTCTTGAAAGGCTTATCCCGAAATGAGGTATCCAAGAAATATGAAATACTTCAACAATTTCGCACATTGGGCCAAGCATATCAATTAAGTTTTATCTGTGATTAAGTCAAAGCATCTTTCTTATAATTGTATCCTTGTATGGAACTGCTCTAGTAGTAATTTTCTTTTATGAATTTGAAGCTCTGTAGAAATCCACAGAATTCAATCACTGCTAGATACCCCCCCCCCCAAACGTTAAGATTCTTTTCGAAGTGGCTTGCTTTACTTCATTGGTAGCTAGACAAGCTTGTTTAACCCAGAAAATCTGAGAAAGGGCTTTCAGATGAGTTATGTTACCTTTGTTTATTGAAGCAGAATCTAACAGCCATTTATTTCTGTGGAATCACTATTCTGCTATGGAAACTATTCCTGAACATGGTTGCACTCAGATGGGCTATGCCTAGTTCTACAACTGATATTTTGAGGTGCTGGACAAAAATGGTGGACGATAATCCTAGCTTGTATATGGAGAGAAAGGAATGGCAGGTGTTTTGAAGGAAGATACAGCTCAATTCAGAAGAACAAGATGAGCTGCTTACTACTGTTATTTCATTATTGGTGTAAAGGAAGTTATGTGTAGGATGCTACCTCACATGTGGGATTGTACTGGGTATGTTGTGCAGGATGCTAACTCTTTAGACATCATAGAATCCTTGTAAGATGAACAAGGATACATTCAGCTTTTTGAATCCCTAAAAATTTCACCAGCACAACTTTTGTGCGGTTGATTAGTACAACGTTACCTTTCTTAAAATATAGATATAGATTCCCCAACATACCAACTCTCATTTATATAAGATGAATTATAATAAGTGTGAAGTGAGTAGTTAATTCACCAAGAAGAACAAAATATCCTATAAAGCACAAAAGAAGGAAGGAACATCTGAAGGAAACTGCTAAGAGGTCTCATCAAAGATCCACTAAAGCGACTGTTTAAAAATAATGGACTCACACAAAGACAAACCCAGATAGTTGTACTGGATAGGAAGGTCCAACCATCAACCATGTACTGATATACATTTAAGAAGTTATAGTGTCTGGTCGACAGATGGGTTGAACCTTCAACTTATGAACTAGAAGTAAGCGACATTTCCACAATCCCTTTCCTAGTTTAGACTGTATATCTCAAATCTCAACTGCTTACATGTTCTTTATCCAAGGTACCCATTGGGAAAAGTACACAAAATAAACCTAATTTGAAATTATTTACCCTTAATAGACCCAATTCAAACTATTTACCCTTAATAGACCCATGGTCCAAACTATTTACCTTCTTACACCACTTACCCCTTTTTATTTCGCTCTGACATCATGCTGACGTCAGCATAAATACTATGAGATATACTATGGCGGTGTATATATATCATACCGGTATCATATAGAATGAGTTCAATCCTCTGTGATACTCTGGCAGTATATTGATACCCAATTGGTATCATACAGGATTATGTTTTTTCTTAAAGAAACAAATAAGAAACAAATCAAAAATTATTAAACTCTAAATTAGTAGAAAATATATTTGTTACGATACTCCATCGGTATATTTATACCATATCGGTGTCATATAGGACTAGAAACTTATTAAAGTTACAAAATTATTTATTAAACTCTAAATTAGTAGAAAATATAGTCTTGTGATATTCCGTTGGTATATTGATATCCTATCAGTATCATATAATTTTGAGCTCTTTTTTTAATAAATAAAATAATTAAGAGAAAATTATTAAAGTTACAAAATTATTTATTAAACTCTAAATTAGTAGAAAATATAGTCTTGTGATATTCCGTTGGTATATTGATATCCTATCAGTATCATATAATTTTGAGCTCTTTTTTTAATAAATAAAATAATTAAGAGAAAATTATTAAAGTTACAAACTTATAAATTCTAAATTAGTACAAAATATATTCTTTGTGATACTCTATCGGTATATTGATACCATATCGGTATCATATAGGACTGAGCTTAAACCTAGCGATACCCTGTTGGTATATATGTATACCCTATTGGTATATATAGTTCATTTTTGCACTTTCTTTATAAAAAGCATTCAGTGAGCGAGTTTTATGTGTTCCATCAAAAAATGAACCATGGCGGAACAAGTCCGCGGACTTGTTTCATGACAGTTCAAATTCTTCCTCCTGCATCGCCTCAGTGAATTCACACTCCAAATACTCTATCTTGGCCCTGCTCAACCTGAACCTTTCCGTCTCCAAAGTTTGTCTCCACACCTCAAGCTTAGAATTGACTCCATTGCACGTCCCATCAATCAATACTATTGTCATCCACAAATAACATACACCAAGGCACCTCATCACTCGCATCAATTCATCCATCACCAAGGCAAATAGAAATAGAATAAGAGTTGATCCATGATGTAACCCCAACTCCATCGGAACATGCTCTGAGTCTCATTCCATTGTTCTTACCGCGTTTTAGCTCCTTCATACGTATCTTTATTGCCCTACCATATGCCACGAATACACCTCTTGCCTGCGGGCATCACCACAAGACTTCCCTTGAGACTTTATTGTAGACCTCTCAAGGTCAATATACAGCATATGTAAGTCTTTTCTTTTCCCAACTTCTCCATCAATCTCCTCACAAGATGTATGGCCTCTGTAGTTGATTGTCTTGGCATGAATCCAAACTGGTTCTAGAAAATAAACACACTCCTACTCATATATAAGATGTAAATGTTTTTTGGACTTCCCAAACTCCTTATAGATGTAAGGGTCTAGAAATCATTCTTGTTGTATGTATTAGCACATTCTTGGTGCTTAGCAATAAAATCCACATTCTATCAAAAAATAAATTGAAAACAAGATGACTGTGTCATTCTAACCTTTAGATGTATTAGTGTCCACACCAGCCAATGGAGTTCCATTGACACGAGAAAGTTGTCCAATTTTATTCTGTCTTTGCTGAAAAATATCCACATCTGGAGGTCTATCACCCACTTTACTCTTTAATTTTGAAGCACCTGCACAATTAAGTGAAATGTAACAATATCAAGGCAATTTTCCGTATGTCCCAAAAAAAAGTACTCCCATTAAATCAAAATAATTTTTATATTGTTCTTTTCTTTTTTTTCCAGTTTTGCCTGTAAACTTGACCATTGAGGATAGAGACCCAGCACATCATTTGACTTAAAACGGTTAGACAAGCAGCAAAAACGGACAAATAACAAAAATAAAATTATAAGAAATCATGTTCACATTTCGTTAATTCAATTTATTCTTTGGTAAAGGAAAAGTTGTTATGAACAGATCAAAACGAAATAGGAAATGTTTACCCTTCTCCTAACAAAGTAATGTGACTAGGAGGTCAAGGTTTTAAGTGGTGGAAATAACCTTTTGAAAAAAATGCAAGGTAGGAATAGAGACAACATCATCTGATCCTTCCCTCGCCCTTGTACTGCACCAGTCTGCATGTGTGTTTTCTTACGATGTATCAAACCAGTTAGGTAAACAACTTATCCCTCGTATTATTTCCTTTCGGTGATCAAATTGACCATATTCCAAACAAAAATTGCGATAAGAATAAGTACACCTCAATCCGAAACAAGCCGAGGTCGTCTAAATGAATCTTCACTTCACCGTTTAAGCTAAATTCATGCCATCATCATACCAAATAAAAAGAAATTGAAAAATGAGTTATGTCTATAATAATATTAAAAGTACTATAGCAAGACTAAGAGCCCGTCTGGGTTAGCTGAACTTAAGTAATTATAAAATAATAACAGCTTAAAAGCAATTTTTAAGTGCTAAAGTGAAAAGAAGCAATTGATGTGTTTGGTAAAGAACAGCTGAAAAGCTCTTTTCTGCTTAAATGACTGAAATATCCTTCAATCTGTTTAAAGTAAAAACAAGCTTGTTATTTCAACTCTTTTAACTTTAAAATAAATTAATGTGTCTCAATTTACTTTTAAGTTATAAATTGCATTGATAAGATTACTATGAATAAATATAAATTATTTTTAAATAATTATTATGTTATAATTTGACTTAAGTGTGTAAATCAAAAAATATACTCCATACTGCAAAAAAATCATATATAAATTAAAGAAAACTATTTTCTGTGGAGAAAATCGCCTGAAGAAAGACTCCTGGAGAAAGATGACTCAATAATTCTGAATTAACAGAGTCCTAGGTAGTGTTTCCATGAAAGGAGGGTATTTTAGGGTTTATAAAATATTTAAGGGATAAGTAATTCATTTGGTCAAAGAAGAGAAGTTGTTACGTGAAAATGTATTAATGAGTTGAGGGTGACCAACTTACAACTTTTAACTTATTTTGGCTTAAAAGCACCTAACATAAAAACATTTTAATTGTAGAGCAAACACCAAATTAACTTGAAAAGTTCTAAAAAGCAGGTTTTGACCAGCTTTGGATCCCTCCCAAACAACCTCTAAATCCTATTGCCCAGTAGTGAGCATCATCTATATTTTTAACTAAGTCTACATTGATCTCCAGAAATTGTTGATTGTTCGAAACAACGTTCTTCATGTGATTTAAGGTCTACCTCGTCTCCTTTAACTTTGTCACTCAACATAGTATACATGTTTATGGATCAGCGCATTTGTAGGCCGATACAAGATTTGACCAAACCATCTCAAGCAACCTTCAGGCGAGTGTGGTCATTTTAATCAAATCTAACCTTGTATAACCACACCTCCATCTTAGCATCCCTATAATATCCCGGAAATTAGAAAGTTGGAATGAAGAAAGGAAAATACAGAAATCTACTAGTGCAGAGCTTCCACAAACAGGGTTCACGAACCGTACAAGCTTCCCATAGAAGAAATCCATGGAACATAGAATCGTCCGTGGATCAAACTTCAGAGACTCTGGATTTGGGATCCGACAAGAAGGACTACCTTTTTACGGATCATGGTTGGTTCTATAAACCATTGAAGGGTTCGTAGACCAGACCACCACACTGGGAAGATTTTATCAAGGGTTCACAAGGGGGTTTCTACGGTCCGTGAAAGGAACCATGAGCCATAGACCTATCCATAAAAGGATGGTACACTTCAAATATGTATTGACTACCGGCAATTGAACAAAGTTACCATTAAGAACAAAGTTATGAACCGATGACTTGTTTGATCAACTCCAAGATGCAAGCTATTTCTCTAAGATTGATCATTGGTCCGATAACCATCAATTGAGAGTAAGAGAATGTGACATTCCAAAGAAGGCTTTCAAAACTGGGTGTGGTCATTTAGAGTTTTTGGTTATGTCATTCGGACTAACAAATGCCCTGCAACCTTTATGGACTTGATGAATCGAGTTCAAACTATACTTGGACATCTTTGTGGTGGTCTTTATTGATGGTTTATAGGTTTATTCCCGAAGTGAAAAAGGAGCATATGAGTCACTTGAGAATTGTGTTGGAAACTCTAGGAGATCGTCAATTATTTGTCAAGTTCATTAAATGTGAGTTTTTGTTGAGGTCGGTGCATTTCTTGGCCACATTGTTTTCAGAAGGTATTATGATTAATCCTAAGAAAATCGAGGGGGTGAAAAATTGGCCTAGACCTTTGTCTCCTTAGGACATTCGGAGTTTCCTAGGTTTGGCCGGCCACTATAGAAGATTCGTAGAGGGGTTTTCATCTATTGTTTCACCTTTGACCAAGTGACTCAAAAGAAGGTAACTTCCAATGATGGAAGGCTTGTGAAAGGAGTTTCAAGAAGTTAAAAGATTGTGTTACTCCAGCCCCTTATATTGACATTACCGGAAGGATTGGATGGATTTGTGGTATATTGTGATGTCTCACGAGTCAAACAGGGTTGTGTGATGATGCAACATGCCAAGGTCATAGCCTATGCTTCTACGAAACTCAAGGTGCATCAAAAGGAACTACCCAATCCATGATCTTGAACTGGCGGCAGTTTGTGTTTGCCTTGAAAATTTGGAGATACTAACTCTATGGTGTGCATGTTGATATATTCACTAATCATAAGAGCTTCCAATACATGTTTAACCAAAAGGATTTGAACCTTCGATGAAAAGGATGGCTTAAACTATTGATGGATTATGACATGAGTGTATGGTACCATCCGGGTAAAGCTAATATGGTTACCGATGCTCTTAGCCCGATTGTCCATGAATAGTGTTGCCCATGTTGAGGATGAGAAGGAGTTGATTCATGCTATATGAATAATGCACTTTCATTATTGCATTCATGTTGGGTTGTTAGGTATTTCTTCAACTCTACTCATGCTAGCTTCTATCACATTCGAGGACGAATGTTCCCAAGGGGGGATATTTTAATACTCCAGAAGTTGAAAAGTCGAAATAAGAAAGAAAAGTGCAGAAAATTTCTTGGTGCAATGAGTACAAGCCTCATCTACAGGCTGTAGATGCATATATGAGTCGTCGATGGGTAGTCGTAGATGGCCCTAGAACATGAAAAAATTTCAAGAAAACTGCATGATCTACAAGCAAGGATTACAAGCCACAAATGGAAATACGATTCGTAGAATAGGGTCGTGAAAAGGTCTTAAATTTTGGGAAATATAACAAGCCTCATTACTTTTGTACGGACTAGCTGGATGGGTCATAAATGGTTATACGAGTCATAGGTGGAGTACATAGAAAACCTTAATAGTTAGAAAGATTTCGAAAAATCAGGCAAGTTTTACGAGAAGGGGGTGTACTGGTCGTACAATGGACTAAGACTCATAATTTGTGTTCATGGTTGTGGTCCAAATTTAGTGGTTGCAATATTTTATCAATGAAAAGAAATGACGGGCCATAGAAGACAAGATTGCTCGTAGACTTGGTCATGTTTGAGATACTGAGGCTTGGTTTTAGGCAAATTTATACGGATAGACTTTACAGATCGTAAAAGGTCTACGATCGGAAGACTGAGGTCGTAGTCCCTGTCCGACAGTTTTTACTCAAGGGTATTTTGGACATATCCTCCTTTCCTAACCCCTAAACTACATCTGGTGGACCAACCACAATCTTCTAAACTTAGTGGATAATGGGCTCACTCCTCTACCCTTCTCCACTGAAATATCATGCTTCACCTTTCATGGCATGGGGCTTGAACCTATGACCTCAGCCACAAATCCTCCACCATTGCCACTTGAGCTAGGTCGGAGGCAAGCCTGGTCTATCTTTTCTTTACTTGTTATCCATAGCCTATGTTGATACTTTGAGACTATTTCTTTCATTTTGTTGAGGGTGAACTAGGAACATGTCCTATGCCCCATGCCCATTGAATAGTAGAGGCATGTTTAGACTTAGGGGTCATTTGGTTGGGAACAACTTATCCCAGGATTAGTTATCCTGGGATTAGCTACTGGGATAAGTTATTCCCCCATGTATATGGGATAACTTATCCCATCAATATGGTATAAATGGTGGATAAGTTAAACCAAACTTGGCAACCAAACAACCAATCAAAATTTTATCCCTTCACTATTTCTTTTATCTAATGACTATTTATTTTTATCCCACACACCAAACGACCCTTAGATATGATGTAAGTCTGTTTACTCGGACAAGATACTTAGTTTCTCCTATTGCTACACTTGACATTGGAAGTTACCTTCTGCATTATCCTTTGTTGTTGATTGATGTTTTATTTATCGTATGTATACTTATGATATGATAAGAGACTTGATTAGGGTTTCCTGGGATCCTAATAGTAGTGTCACATCTAGGGCCAAGCTTGGGTCATATCAGAGGTGTAGGTCTCCTATTCAGTGGTTCGAAGCTGGTGAAGTTGCATTGATAGGGCCTGCCTCCATTCATTAGGCCATGGAGAAAGTATGACTTATTCGAGAAAGATTGAAAAATACTCAAAGTCAACAAAAATCTTATCTGGACATTAGGAGAAGGAGCTTGAATTTGAGGTCGATGATTGGATTTACTTGAAAAAATTTCACCTATAAAAGGGGGTGATTTGTTTGGTAAGAAAGGGAAACTTAGGCCCCATTATGCAGGTCGATACACCTATAAAAGGGGGTGATTTGTTTGGTAAGAAAGGGAAACTTAGGCCCCATTATGCCGGTCGATATCAAATTTTGAGGTGATTTGATAAGGTAGCTTATGAGTTGGATTTACCTTCAAAATTATCATTGGCGCATACAATGTTTCATGTTTTTTTTAAGAAGTATGTTGGTGATCCTACTTCGATTATGCCATTGGAGTGTTTTAGTCTGAAGGAAAAACTATCTTATGAAGAAGTCTCGATTGAGATTCTAGACCGTCAAGTTTGAAAGTTGAGAAATAAGAAAGTTTCTTCAGTCAAAGTGTGGGAGTCAGTTAGTTGAGGACTTGAGAGGCCGAGGCAGATAAGATGTCCCGTTATCCTCATCTCTTTTCCTTCGCTTGAGTTTCAACTAGATGTATTAGTCCTCCTAAGTATTCCTTCAAATTCATGTGTTGCAGCTATTCTCATGATTCTCATATGCATGCATGTTCATGAAATCAGTTTTAAAGTTCATGTTTTAGCTTAGGATTGATTACTCCTTGGTTTTATGCATTTTTGGCGTCTTTGGCATTCATTTTGGAGTGTTAGCTCTCTTTTCATATTCTATTCATGCTAGCTTGAGTCTCATTCGAGGACGAATGTCCCCAAGGGAAAGATATTCTAATACTCTGGAAGTTGGAAAAGAAAAAAGAAAGGAAAATATACAAATCTGTTGGTGCAGAGCTTCCACGAAGGGTTCACGATCGAACAAGCTTCCATTGTCCGTGGAAGCCACCTTTACAAGTAGTCCAATGAAGATGTCCCTAAGTCTGGACCACAGAAGAGTTTTACAGATCATGAAGAGATCCACGTACTATAGACTCGTCCGTAGATCAAACTTCAAAGACTCTAGATTTGGAGTTCGACAGGACAGACCACCTTTTCATGGATCGTGGTCGGTTCTATGGACTGTAGAAGGGTTCATAGACAACACCACCACATATGAAAGATTTTATTAAGGGGATTCACGAGAGGATTTCTACGGCTCGTGAAAGAAACTATGAATCGTAGACTCGTCCATAGGAGAAAGATTTAGAGAGTTGGTTTTTCAAGGGCTACAACAGGGTGTAGGGGTTTATAGACAGTAGATGTTTCCACAACTCATAGACCATGGTCGTGATCCAACCAAGGGATTCAAATTTTTCTCAAATTTTTCTATGAGGGCCTTATACGAACCGTGAAGGTTTCCACGAACTATAGGAGCCTGTTTGGAAAGCCACCAAGTAATTAGGATTTGATGTAATTGAGTGTAATTACATTCTTTGGCCTGTTTGGTAGGCCAAGTAATTACTTGATAAGACAGGAATTGGGTGTAATGGAAGGAGCGTAATTACACTCTTCAATACGGAGGGTATGGAATTGATGTAATTACACCATGTAATACATGAAACTTTTTAAAATTCTTTTCATCCTTTTTTAATTTATTTTTTATTTTTATTATTTTAAATTTTTATTAGTCTAATATTTTTTATTATTTATACTTTATTTCCTTCTCATTCTCAACTTTTACATCTTCATGTGATTCCATGCAATATTTTATATTATTTTTTTAATTCTAACTTTTTTTTCATTAGCATAATTTTGTTAGCATTCTAATTTTTAAACTAAAGTAGAATTCATTATTGAATAAGATTATATAGTGTTAAGTTTTCCTTGTCTATAATATTAACATTTTTATCAAACATGCATTTTCTGATGTTCATCGAAATTCTATGCTTTTAGTTTTTATGATTAATTTAATTAAAAAAACACTAATTTGAAAAATATAAATGAATTTTTTTATAATATTCGTTTAGAAAGTGTGCTTACTAATTAATATATTTTGAAAAGATAACATACATTTTAAATATTTAATTTGATATTATTTATAAATACTCTAATTTTTCTAAATATAAACTTTTAATTTAGATAATTAATTTTTATTTTTAAAATTTAATATAATCTTGTACTTAAACTTGTGCAACCAAACAGCACACTTGTAGTACAAGTCAAAGTGATTACGAGGTTGTGTAATTACTAGACTAGTAATTATTAAACAGACCCTAGAAGGTGTCCGTAGAACCTACCTTCAGTTATTTTTCAGGACTATTTGGGGCGGTTACATTTTAGCCAAGGGTCTATTGAAAACAGCCGCCCTATCTCCATTTGGTAGTGGTAAGGTCAACATACACTCAATCCGCCCCAACCCCACTTTGTGGGATTTCTCAAGGTATGTTGTTATTATTGTAAGAAAGTATGAATGATGTGCCAATGCCACTGTATTTTGTCTTAATTGACTTAGCTAGTGCATCCACAAATAGCATATAATGTGATACAGAGTCTACCTTGGCAAGTAGCCTCTCCTCTTTCGGTCTAGGAGTTGCACTAGATTCATGTCATAGCTCGCATGGTCTTATATTGGCTAAGGTTGATATTCCACATATGAGTAGTTTTCTTATGATTTAAGCTTCCTTAAAGTTTTCATTATGTTTCTTGAAATGCATTGACCGTGCTCATGTCTCCCTTTCATGTTTTAACGAGATTTTATCATGTTTTCTGATGTGGTCAGTTGCATTATACAATCATGTTGTATATTGTATTTCTCACATACTCAATGCATTTCATGTACTCACGCATACTTTTGCCTGTATTGTTTCTTAATATAGGTTGGGATACCTATTCCAATCATTGCTAAAGCATACTTTTGAGATTTCTCACTTTGGTGAGTCCTCATGTTTTGAGGATGGTTATGATGTTTCCAAAAGACTTTGCCCCTTTCTTTTATTATTATTGGGGTTAGCTAGAGACATGTTCTAGCATCCCTCGTGTAGTTAGCTTGTCGAGACAATATATAATTTTGTTATGCCTTACATTCTCGTATGACATAAGACTTTCCTTTGCGAATATTTCTTTATATTTTGTATGCATGCTAAGTGGCTTGTTTAGGGTCACTCGGGATTCTATTCACCTTTTCACACTTAAGATATACTTTGGGTCGTGACAACCCTCATCTCTACAACATTCATCTTGTGGATTTGTTGTATATAAGTGGCCTAACATTCACTTGCAGGTCTTATAATTGTTCGATGAAACCGTGCTATCTGGACATACATGACCAATTTAGATATCCTCCCTACAAAGATTTGTTGGAGTCCTAGAATCCCTTGAATCACAGTGTCCATATCCTTCGAAAAGTTGGCTTTAGCTTTTGCATCTAATCCTATTTGCAGAGTATATACACTAAGGGGTCGTTTGGTACAAAAATGAATAACGCGGGGATTAGTAATACAGGGATTAGTTATGCAGGGATTAGTAATGCTGGGTATTATTTTTTATCCCATGTTTGGTTTATTGTTTTCCATTTAATTTTGTGTTTGGTTTAAAATTCTATAAAAAGTTTATTTCCAATTATGCCTTTGAACTATTCTGAGATTTTCTATTTCATGTAATTAGATCAAAGTGAATTATTTTTTTGTGACTTCTAACTAGTTAGGAAAATAATATTTTGTCATTATATTTGATATTTTCTCACTTTAATTATTTGAGAATAAATAATTGTAATCTAAATAAATTCATCACTAATAAAATGTCAATCTTTAATTTAATAAAGATAGACCATTTATTATTAAAATAGAAAAGATGGTAAACAATTGTAAAATAGACAATCTATATTTACACATAAAAATTTGGAAGTTGTATTTTTAATATAGCGTTTATATCTACTCAACTTTGAGAATATATCTAACATCATTGGACTTTATATTTTATAAATAAAATCACTCAACTAAAATTAGTTATCAAAAAATTGACATGTCAAAATAATTTTTTTATGTATCATGTAAATATAAAACTACAAATAAATAAAATTTAAAAATTTGACATGGTAAATTTATTTATTTTTATATTATAAAAATACGAAAACACAAATAAATAAAATATTGCAAGCGTATTTATTTAAATAAATTTACTAATATAAAACTATAACTATAAAATATAAAATCAAGAAACAAAAAATGTAGAATAAAATTTGTAAGCATATTTATTTAAATAAATTTACTAGTACAAACTACAAATATAAAATATAAAATCAAGAAACAAAAAAATCTAAAAGAATTTGAGGGATATTTTTGTCTGTGTATTTAATCCCATGGTATTAATCCATGGTGTTAGCTAATACCACCAAATGGAAGGTATTAGCTAATACCATGTATATGGTATTAACTAGTACCATGTATTAGTTATACATGGATTCAATTTTTTACCAAACATAGTATATTTAATACCATTCCCCTAATCCTTGGATTATTTCGTATAATCGCTCCTACCAAACGGCCTGTAATTACTTCGACTATCCCCTTTCTCATACAAGTCTTCATTCAATAATCATATCTCAAATTCATTTTACCTCTACAACCATATCTTTAGGTCTTGGTTCTACAATAATTCTCACACCATTCCTATTTTTATCTCCCACAATACCATAACCATTTCTTAACACTATTTGGGTAAAAAAGACCAACACTAATTGATTTCCTGATGTTGTTACTTTTGCCTTCAAAACATCTTGCATTTCTTTCTTACCATATAGTCCACCAAATATAGGTTGGGGTGAACTTTCACCAGTCTTTCTCTGAGTCTCTTCTTCCAATTGTTTCCCAGTTGTTCAGCATTTCCAAAGTAGTCTTGGCACTATCCAGCTCAATACCAGCATACACAAGAACATGTCTTAACATATTTGCAGTTGTTTTACCGTGTAAGAAAAGATGATCATTAAATTCCACATCCTTGTCACACAAAAAACACCTTGAGCAATCTGTTATCTTTGTTGTAAAACTTCACGGGTTAAACAACCTTTTTGGGTCACCCACCAAGCAAAACAGGAAACTTTTAGAGGAATTTTGATCTTTCAGATGTTTCCAGGGCCAAGTTATTGTGAAAAACTAACTAATGCTTTTGTTCAAGTAACAAGATTTAAATGTAAATACACCCTAACAATGTAGCTTCCAAAGAGGTTTGTCATGGCCTGAGGAAACACCTGGAAAAGAGTTTAGAGTCCATAGCAGATTTGCTATTACATCCACCTCCCAGTCATTTAAAGCTCTTCTAAAAATGAGATTCCAACCTGTGGACTCCATAGCTGGGAGACTGTGACTTTTCTGTATACTG
>DF361784.1:36163-49480 GCA_000787875.1 Solanum virginianum
CCAACCTGTGGACTCCATAGCTGGGAAACTGTGACTTTTCTGTATACTGAGATTGTAAAGGTCTGGGAAAGTGGCCTTTAGATAGTCCTCACCTATCCAATGCTCACTCCAGAGCTTTGTTTTCATATCATGCGCTACTTTGAAGGATATTTTGGTGCTGAACTGGGGCCATAGCCTTCTGATAGTTTTCCACACACTACAACCAAAAGTTCCAACAACTTCCTCAATTGTCCAGTGGTTAAGGAGCCCAAACTTCTCTATGATGAACCTTTTCCATAAAGTCATTGCTTCTCTGCAAAATTTCCACAGCCACTCTTGAAATAGACAACTGTTGCGCAAGCAAAACAGGAAACTTTTAGGGGAATTTTGATCTTCCAGATTAGTTTCCACGGCCGAGTCTTTGTGAAAGGCTTACTAATGTTTCAGTAGTCTTCAGGAAGTTTCTTTTAAAATGTCTCTTTCAAGGCAGGGGATGGGCTTAAAATTAGATTCTGGCTAGACAGATGTCTTGGTAACACTTTACTGAAAGAATCATTTCCCACATTGTTCCAGATAGCGTCAACAAGCAAGCCACAATTGCTCAGTAATGAGACAACAACTATTGGTGTCCAAGGAAACTAATGACATCTTCAAACTACCAGAAACATTGGGAGAAAGCTCTACAGTGGGGGAAGTCACAGACAGAGACCTTTGGGGCAAATCAAAGGATGGGATTAACACTCTGAAGGAGAGTTACCACTACTGAAGCTCTCAAAATGGCATCTATGAGGACTGACCTTGGAAACATATTTGGAGAACTAGGCAGCCTATTAATGTCTCTTGCTTCACTTTGACTGTCCTTAGAGAGACTTGCCTGAGACAAGACAATCTCAGGAGGAAAGGGATAATTCTGATCAACAGATGTTTCATGTCTAAGCAAGACAATGAAACTGTAAACCATCTCTTATTGCACTACCTTGCAGTAGCTTAGTTATGGCACTTATTCTACTCTATGTGTGGGCACCAATGGGCAGGGCCGTCTTAAGCACTAGGCCACTAAAGCGATTGCTTGGGGCCCCATATTTTTGGGCGCCCCCATTTTTAAAGAAAAGTAATTATACAAATTATTAACAAAAAATTATGTATATTTTTAAATGTAAAAATGAAAATGTGTAAAAGTAAAAAAAGAAAAGAAAGAAACAGAAAGAAAAATGAAAAAAGAAACAACCGTTGGTATACATTTCTTCTCCTAGGAAATAGAATAATTTTTGGAATAACTTCCTTATGAAGGAAATTGTGCTTCCTTAAATATCGCCTAATAATTATTAATTTGATTCTATATTATTATTTACCTTATGCTCATTCTTTTATTTTCTGTTTTATTATTTTTATTCTCAATATTGAACTCTCTCCAACAAGAATTTCTCATTTAACTGTTTGTTTACAAGTTTAAAAAGAATTGCATTTTGGTGTTTCTTCAAAAGTTCAAGAAGTGCAACAAGCAATCACTATATTGAAGGAACTCAACACTATTTGATATTATATCATCTTATCGAATTTGTGAATTAGGTTTTATCATTCTAACTTTATTTTATATAGTTTTTATTGAAAATTTAAGTTGTAGTTCATAATAGCATACATTCTTGTTTTAGTTATTATTATAATTTATTTAATTTAAATATGTGTTACAAAAAGAGAGAAGAAGAGAAAACTTGAAGAATTAAATAAATTTCAAAAAGGAACTCTTGATAAATTTTTAACAAATAATAGAAATCTTGAATTGAAAAATATGTGAGTTAGATGATAATAATATTCAAGACGAAAATCTAGAAGAAATTGGTGAAAAATGTGACGTAGTTCCGATAATCAAAAACCCCTAAATAATTTAAATAGCTGCATCTCTAAAAAGATATATGATACGAATTGATTATAAAGCAACAAATATATGATACGAATTGATTATAAAGCAATAATTAATGACTTTGCATCTAAAAAAGCTAGAAAAGTAGATTTTAAATAAAAATATATAAGATTTTAAAAAAAAAAAAAATTAGGGCCCCTCTCTAAAATTTGGCTTTAGGCCTCCAATCTTGTTGAGTCGGCCCTGCCAATGGGCAATACCCTTCCCTATGAAAGACACCCATGTGAGTTGGTCATTGTGGAGAGGTGTCAAAACCGTTGAAAGAATCTGGAGAATGATTCCAGCTGTTAATAGCAGATGCATTGATGGAATCTTGACTCCTATTAGCACCCACATGGCTAGATGTTTGGAAAGTTTATTCAGCTGGCACTTTCTTTCACCAGTAAACTGTGTTTATTCAGGGAATTCTTTTGGCTGTTTTACAGGTAAGTTTGCTTCAGACTTTGTTTGAAGCAATTTCTTTAGCTCTCTTGTAACCTTGCATCTTCTTGATGCTTTTCTAATACGATTTGATTGCTCCACCCAAAAAAAAAAGAAGATCTAACTGTAAAATACACACTTACAATGTGTTCCAATGAGTTTCTCCTGGGCCAAGGAGACACCTGGAAAAGAGTTCAGAGTCCACAGCAGATTTGCTATTCTTCCACCTCCCAGTCATTTAAAGCTCTCTTACAGATGAGATTCCAACATGTGGACTTCACAGCTAGAAGACAGTGTCAGTTTTTTTTTTTTTTTTTGAAAATGGTAATTGTTTCTATTCTCCATAAAACAGTACATAGGTTGTACTGAGAACCATATTTACATGAGAAACTCTAAAAACACTGACCTATCCCTATAATGAGTCTAAGACATCAATGATGGAGACAGTATCATTAGAATACATCTGATTACACAGAAAACATAGTCAAATGCAATTCAGTTTAACTTGTTGCATACTACTCTCTCTATTCTCAAAAACTCTTAAGGTTCCTCTCTTTCCATATTGTCCACCAAATAGTAGCAGGGACAATTCTCCAATTGCTTGTGTCCCAACTTCTTCCCAACTGTATAGAGCCTCTGAAATCCTACCAGGCATGGACCAGGAAATGTTTTTGAGTCTCAAGAACAAATTCCACAACTGGCCAGTGATTTCACATTGGATGAACAAATGGTTGGCAGTTTCTGCAATTTTACCACAGAAAAAACATCTAGAGCAGAGTGGAATTCCCCTCTTCATTAAATTCTCATTGACAGTTTCTGCAGTTTTCCCACGGAAAAAACATCTAGAGCAGAGTGGAATTCCCCTCTTCATTAAATTCTCCTGTGTCAATCCTACTTCCTTAGCCAGTAACCACACAAAGACAGAAAAAACATCTAGAGCAGAGTGGAATTCCCCTCTTCATTAAATTCTCCTGTGTCAATACTACTTCCTTAGCCAGTAACCACACAAAGCAAGCTACTTTGTTTGGCTTTCCATATAGGTTTCCAGGGCCATCTGATTAACTGCAAATTTTGGTGGTTCAGCTTCCTGTATGCTGAACCTACTTTAAAATTCCCTTTACAGTTCCCCAACCATTGCAATTTGTCCTGTACTGTTTCCAGACCACTGAACTGGTCAATGCTTCTAAAAAATTATGCTACTCTCGGAATTTCCCAGTCATTGAGGTGTCTTCTAAATACAAAATTCCACCCTTGAGGAGTCCATAAGTCAGCTACAGTACTTTGTTGCTGAAGAACTAAACTGCGGATGTCAGGGAAGAGTGTCTCCAAACTACCTTCTGCATGCCAATCATCCTTCTAGAATATGGTTTTTGTGCCATCTACCACTTTGATCTTGGTGTTTGGTTTGAATTCATTCCAAAGTACTCTAATGGATTTCCATAAGCTAACACCATAAGGGGTGGTAACCTCCTTTGTCATCCAACTATCACTCTCTTCATATTTTGCCTTTATGACTGAGCCCAACAAATTTTGATTATCATTTGAGTATTTCCAAAGCCACTTCATCCTCAAAACTTTGGCTCTGGTTCTTCATGTTCTTGATCCCCAAACCCCCAACTCTCTTTTCAATGATTACAGTTTTCCATTTGACTAAGTCATACCCCTTCCTTCTCTTGTTCCCTTGCCACAAAAATTTTCTCCTCATGCTATCCAACCTATTGATGATTCCTGTTGGGACAGGAAATAAAGACATAATATATGTAGGAAGTGCAACAAACACAGAATTAATCAAAGTCACTCTCCCCCCTAGTGAAAGGTACTGAGACTTCCACCTTGCTAGCCTCTTCTCACACTTTTCAATCACCCCATTCCAGATTTCCATGGACTTGGATTTTGCCCCCAAAGGCATACCCAAATATGTGGTAGGGAGGGCACCAACTTCGCCACCAAGTACTGACTTCAAAATTTGCATGTTTGGTACTTCATTTACCAGATACAAGAAGCTTTTCCTCCAATTGACATGCAGCACAGACATACCTTCAAAAATAACGAGAATCAGTATCAGTATTTTAAGGTGGTCTTCCTTAGCATCACAAAAGATCAAGGTGTCATCTGCATACTGCAAATGAGTGAACTCTAGACTTTCCCTTCCAGCTCTGGCAACTTCAAAACCTCTCAACCACCCTTGACTGCTAGCATTCTTGATCACATTGTTGAGTCCCTCCATGACTAGTATGAAAAGGAAGGGTCATAGGGAATCACCCTACCTAAGACCTCTCTGTGATCTAAAGTATCCTATTGGAGAGCCATTTACCAAAACTGAGAAGTTCACAAAAGATATGCAAAACTTAACCCACTATCTCCATTTGTAACCAAAACCCATCTTCTCTAGCAAACCAATAAGAAAATCCCAATTGACATGATCATATAGACATACTTTCTCAATGTCTAATTTGCATAGAAAGACATTTGCATAGAAATCCTGGTTTTTTTTACACTGACCTGGAATCTACAGCTTCATTAGCTATGAGGATTACATCCATTATCTGTCTCCCTTTAATGAAAGCTAATTGTTGTGAATCAACAAGCTTGGACATCACTTTTTTCAACCTTTCGTTAAGCACTTTTGACAAGATCTTATACATACTACCTATCCAACTAATAGGTCTAAAGTCCCTCAATTCTTTTGCACCTTTTTCCTTTGGGATCAAGGCTATTAAGGTAGAATTCAAACTTCTTTCAAACCTCCCTTGTTCATGGAAACTCTGGAAAGTTTCCACTATGTCACCTTTCACCACCTCCCAACATTTGATGTAAAACCCCATAGTAAAGCCATCCGGTCCTGGTGCTTTATCAGTAGCACACTGCTTTAAACACCTCAAGACTTCTTCCTCATCAAAGCTTCTTTCAAGATCCTCCATTTCCTCCCCTGTCAACCTTGGGCAGTTCAAAAAGTTGCTGGCAGGTCTCCACTGCACCTCCTCTGTATAAAGTTTCTGATAAAACTCCACTATTTCCCTTTGATTATTTCTGGTTCTTGGACGATGTTTCCCTGGACTAGCAGTTGGTCTATGTTGTTGTACCTCTTGTGTGCATTAGCCATCTTATGAAAGAACTTGGTGTTCTTATCCCCTTCCTTTAACCAAATTGATCTTGATCTTTGTCTCCAGTAGATCTCCTCATTTTTTATCAAACCCTCAAAGTTCAGAAGTAAACTTGCCTTTTCTGCTGCCTCATCCTAAGTTAGACCTCTATCAGTAGTAATCTTTTCCATAGCAGCCAGCTATTCAAGTACAGATTTTCTCTGTTGGCCAAGATTTCCTTGCTCACTTCTGCTCCACTCCTTCAATTTGCATTTCAAGGCTTTTAATTTGGCTGCAAAACACGTAATCAGGGCTCCCAGTATAATCAAACGAGCTCCACCATATCCTAACACTGTCAATGAAGCCTTGAGTCCCTAACCACCACTTCTCAAACTTAAAATAGCTCTTGTTGTTGTTGATTTAAAAACAAAAATAGCTCTTGTTTTTCTTCCGGGAACCACCTTGGAGTGCAATCGGAGAGTGATCTGACAAGATTCTCAGCATAGTGTACTGTTTCAGGTTGCTAAAAGCATCATCCCATCTTGAGATACCAGGACCCTATCAATTCTAAAAGCATCATCCCTTTAGATAGTCTTAACATATCCAGTGCTCATTCCTGCACTGTGTTTTCACATCATTACCCATTTCGAAGGATATTTTGGCATTGAACTGGAGCCCTAGCCTTCTAACCATTTTCCATGCACTATAGCCAAAGTTCTATCAGTTTCCTCATTGTCCAGTGGTTAAACAGTCCAAACTTCTCCATGATCAACCTTTTTCATAAAGTCATATCTTCTATGCATCACAGCCACTTTTGTAATAGACAATTGTTGTGCAAGCTGAATGCTTAAACCCCTTGCTTTCTGTTAAGTGTTATGGCATCCCATTTCACAAGATTGTAGCTCTACTCTCTTTATTTCCTTGCCACGGGAAGGTCCTTCTCAATTGGTTGATCTTCTTTTCAATGCTCCTTGGTATGGGGAATAGGATCACCATATATATGGGTTGTGCATCCATCACAGATTGATGAGTCAATCTGCCTCCTAAATATTGACTCTTCCATCTTGCTAGCTTCTTGTCACATCTCTCCAACACTGAATTCCAGATTTATAGATCCTCATTATTTGTTCCCAGTGGCATTACCGAGTGGCTTGTGGGTAGGGAGGCAACTTGGAATCCTAGGTTCATAGCCAACATCTGCATAGTCTGGAATTCATTTGTCCATACTTTGTTGTGATAACGTTTCTCCATAAAGCAATTTCTTCAACATTGAATCTCAATAGCCATTTCATTAAGAGGCTCCTATTTTGCTTTTTTGTGTGTGACAATTGTAACATGGCTCCTATTTAGCATTTTTATATTCTTGATAACCAAACCTCCTCCTTTCTTTGTGAAGACAGAGTTCCATTTGACTAAGTTAAATGTTTTACATTCTTTGTGCCCCTGCCATAGAATCACGCATCCCCTGCCATATAGGATCTGCCTTATGTTTTGCTCCTAATAACAATCCAAGATTCACTCTCCATTACACTTTCTTTGACAACAAAGACTAGCTGCCAGATTCTATCTTTTTTTGCAGTCCATCGACCAGAAGTTTATAACCCGTATTACCTATTTCTCTAGCCTTCTAGTTTCCTGTAGGCATGCAATATCAACTCTCCTCCTTTGTAGGGTAATTCCATCGCTTTGCTGTCAATGTATCTATGTTTTAGCTACCTTCCCAGATCCAACTCTCATGGACTAATTATTTTACCCTCATCTGCTCATGAGCAAGCAACCTTTCTTATTGTGCACCACATCGGACATGAATAAATTCCTCAATGGATAACAATAATTAGAGATGTGGGTTTCTAATGTTATAACTTGAAAGGTTTCCATTTCAAAATATCAGTAAGCTACAAAATGCATCATGATGAAAGTTCATTTGGTTAATATGTGAAATTTGAGTTTGGTCACTTTCTGTCGTTTCTTATACTTCGATTATCGTATTATCTTATTTTGAGTACTGTTCAAGATGATTTGTCATATTATTCTTAGTATTTTTCCATGACTTCTTCACTTCTGTAATTTCTTTTTTCCATACTGCTTTAGACGATTACTCTTTGTTGAGTTGTAGATCTATCAAAAACAACCTCTCTTTACCTTCAAGATAAAAAGTCTGCATACCCAGTCCCCAGTCCCCAGTCCCCAGTCCCCAGTCCCCAGTCCCCAGTCCCCACACCCCACTTTGTGAGATTACACCGGATATGTTGTTATTGTTGTCATCTGAACCAACTTAGTATCCTATTTCTACATCTGGGATTATCCAAAAATTATGTTCACATCTCCCTCTCCTTTAGCTCCTCAGCTCCCTACAACAACAACAACACCACAGCTAGTGAAATCTCATAAAATAGGGTCTAGGGAGGGTAGAATGTACGCAGACCTTACCACTACCTCATGGAGATAGAGAGCTCCTCAGCTCCCTAGATATTTGGAAAAGGGAGTTCCGACTTTTTACCATGTAGATATGTCCTACACAATTCAAATAACTTTTCAATATTGGTTTACTTATGAGACCCACCTTGTGACTAGAAGGTTCAAAGTTTCCAAAATGTTAATGTACTTGCACTTTTGAACTCAACCACTTTAAATATAGTAAGTAAATTGTGGAATTTTTATCTCACGCACATCCCAAATAAAATGAGAGGTCTATATGGAGAAATAAAAAGTTCTCATATCAAACTTGATGTTGAATACAATGTACAATAACTTATGCGTGAAGTAGTACAGCAAACAACACCCAAAAGTTTATCAGAGAAATTCAAAACTTAAGCAATTTGTAGCAAAGCAGTGATAAACATAACAAAGGGTTTTAAAATAGACACTTTACCAGAAGTGGGTAATACAGCAGAGATGGATTGGGGAACAGTGAAATGGAAATGGTCATAGGCAATATGGGCAGCATGATTTTGGGCTTCTTTGGAAGAACGGCACTGGTCCTCGGGCGACTGAAAGGAGACTCCATTCACTATAACAGTGGCTGTGAAACGAGGGTTGTGATCTGGGCCGTCTTTCTCCGTCGCGTACTCTGGCAAGTTCCATGCGAGCTGGTGGCAAAGCTCTTGTAGCTTCGTTTTGTACATTCTTTCTGAGTTTTAGGTAAAAGGGGAAAAAATGAGGGAAAGGTAAAGGTATGAAGTTTCCTGCTTCACGCTACTTGGTAGAGAAAAATATTTTCGTTGTTCTCCTTAGTTTTGTTCGTCTTTAATGTGAGACATTTGAGTGAAAATTGCATAGATCTCATTAAATTGACTCTATTTATAATTTATGATATTACTTTTTAAATTTTAATTTTTCTAGAATAATTCTTTTAATTTATTTATAACAAATATTTTCTCGTATCTTTTTTTTTTTTTAATAAGAGGAAGTTAAGTTGCTCAAGCAGGCAGCAGGTCGACATCCATGCTTAAGCAGCTTTAGGTAACTTTTTTTAATTATTTATTATTACTATATATATGTATTCCCTTAATTAAGAAGTTACAGTTCAGGTGATTCACCTAATTGTTTCATCGTCTAACCTGCCTGTCCAAAGACTATTGCTATATGTTATTTGCATTCTCCAAACGCTTCCACGTCGACAGTTCAGGTAATTCACCTGACTGTTTCATCGTCTAGCATGCTTGTCCAAAGGCTATTGTTATGTATTATCTTGACTCTCCAAACACTTTCATTCGGCATGCCTGTTTGAGCAGCTTCAGATACATTTATAATTTTTCGATGATTTTTCTATTTTAATTTGTTTGTCTTATTTTTAGTGTTTTATACATTTGACAACTGTATGAAAAAATACTACTAATCATGATAATTGATAAATTTCAGAGTTTTAAAAATATATTGCGTAAAAGTATAAATCATGATATGCCTTCTTGAGCAGCTTCAGGTATATTTATAATTTTTTGATGCTTTTTTGTTTTAATTTGTTTGTCTTATTTTTAGTGTTTTATATATTTAAAAATTGCATAAAAAATACTACTAATCATGATAATTGACAAATTAAAAAGTTTTAAGAAATATTGCGTAAATGTATAAAAAAAATGTTATAAATCATGATATTTGACAACTTTAATTTTTAAAAAAACAAATAAACAATTCAATTAATTATTGAAATTAATCTATCAACGTCACATAAAAGGGGAGAAACAAAATAACATGTATTATTTGATTAAGAAACTACGTCAAAATTATCATAAATCTAGATAATTAACAATAGTTAAATATCTATACATGAAAATTAAAAACAAATACTATAAATCATAAGAATTAACAACTTAGAATGTTTAAAAGACACACAAAAAGTTCAATTAACACTCGAATCGGTGTCGCATAAATAAAGATAGATGAATAATATATGTTATCTAAAAATGGCGAAAATGTAATATAGATCATATTTAAATAAAAAATTAAAAATTAAAAGACATAAAAAAAATTGACTTTTCAAATTTTATCAGTGTCACATAAATTGGGACAAAAGGAATAACATATGTTATTCAAAACTTGCATAGAAAATCATTATAATTCACAATAATTAATAACTTAAAATATTTAAAAATCATATTAAAATTTATTGACTTTCTAAATTCTATTTATATCACATAAATTGAGACACAAAAATAACAGATATTGATCCCGTGCTGACACAGAAACCTATGTCTAGTAAAAGTTATAATGTGCTAATTTACCTTTGTAACATATATGATTTTGTTTAATTAATGTTTTAAGTATATTTAATGAGATGGAAACAATTCAAAGTTTTGAATTGATATGCTTAACCAAATCACTTCATTAATTTTCAATCGAGTTCGAGAATTTTAATATTTCTTTTGGTGATGTAGAATGAAAAGAGAAATCAAAATCAACGTTGTTCAGAAGAAGGTGCAGCAGATTGTCGAGAAACACATGATTAAATTTTATTTTACTTTCAAATAGTGAAATTCTTCCTAATATCAACAAAAAAACTTGGAGATAACATAAAACGCTTCAATTTTGTTCTCCCTAAAATGCGTTGAGTCGCAATAATTGACTGGACATCTAGAGGTAAAGTATTGCATGTCAGAAGCAATTTTAAATAAGTCCTCTTTTGGCAAAAGACTACACAAAAGCTTAAAATAATTGATAAACAAATTAAAATGGAAAAAACATCAAAAACTTATGAATGTACCTCAAGTTGTTCAAGCAATTATGTCGACATGCTGCTTGCTTGAGCAACTTAACTCCCTCTTATAAATAAGAGAATGTAGGTAAAATTACTTAAATAAGATAACTCCTTCCCCTCCTCCTTTTTCTTCTTCTTCTTCTCTCTCTCTTTCTTAAAAATAATACTTAATTATCTTGTTTTAAAACTTAGTTTTGAATTGAATATATGCAAATGATGCGTTTTCTATTCTTTAATTAGAAGATTTATTTTATGATATATAACATATTTGTAACACAATTTTAAAGTATAAATATATAAGCTAATTTAAATAGTGCTTCAATGTTTAAAATTTAGGTACAATATTATTGACATCATTAATAGAAATTGGCATCATTAATAGAAAGAAATAAGTATAAATTACAATTGTAATACATTTTGAATTTAATACAGCAGACATACTATATGTTTTTTTCTCAATGCAATGAAGAATATATAATTAATATATTTTCAACATAACTTATAAGGAAAAAAATAAAATAATTATAATACATTTTGAATTTAATATTGTTATCCCGAAAAATGACTGACTCTTTCTGGAAATGAGATTCGAGGCCTAATTGATTTAAGCGCGAACCAAATTCTCGAAAATTGAAAGAAAAACAGAGTCGCCACCTAATTTTAAAGATAATTAGGAAACCAAAAATAAGCTTTAAAAACCTAACAGAAAAGTTTTAAAATTTCAGAGAAAATGGGTAAGGGTTCAATTTCCATTTTGAGAAGAAATCAATCACTCAAAATGGCCGCTAACATGCGGTCAACCGACGATTAAAATATTTGACTAACTTTTGAAAATTATTTGACTTGACTTGAGAAAATATTGACTTAGTTTGAAAATAGTTAGTTGAATTTTGAAATAATTCGACTGGATTTTGAAAATAATTGAAAGGTTGAATAAACTTAAAAATGGGTTAAACTTTGAAAATATTATTTAAAGTTGAAAATATTAATTAAACTTAGAATAATTACTTAAAGTTAAAATATTAATTAAACTTGAAGATATTGATTAAACTTAGAATAATTTGACTAGAGTTAACTTCACTTTAAAAAATATTAATTTAACTTAAAAAAGGAGATTAACTATATAAAGGAAAATGAACAAGATGTTCAACTTATTACTAAGAAACTACAATGGTCTATTCCCTTTTTATCTTATTTTTTATCTCTATTTTATTATTATTATTATTTTTTAGGAAAAAAAAGCAATTTTCATATCCGAGAAAACAAAATGAGATCAACACAAATTGACAGACATGCTGGGGAATTTAATTAGATAAAAACCAACTTTATAATACTAATGTTAGCATTCAAACATATCCTAATAAATCATATGAAATAAGGTAAGAAAAGAGAGTTGAAGAGTTTGGGCTTCTAGCTCACTAACTTGTGATACAAGCTTAGTATATATTTGCTGCATTTGGAGTATACACACTGGGTTCTGCCTTAGAAAATCTGTATACCAACTTCATAAGACATGAAACCAGTGATCAACCTTATTCTAATCCATTAAATCATGCACAACTTAGAAAGAAACTAGAATAAGATAACAAAACAACAACTTGAAGCTTCAAACCACAGAAGATAGCAGAGGAATGACGATGGGTCGAGATACTTAGCTGTGATTTTGACTTGTCCACTGTCTCATAGTGTTTCAATATGATAAGGGTACAAACAGACTCAAACTAATGATGTTTTAGCAAATATGACTATAGCAACATCATATAATTGAACTAGGAACAGGATGGTCTCATACTAGTATCAATGACTCAAGGCTAGGAGGAAATTAAACAAAATAATGGCAGCAAACCAGGATACTGACTGGAAATTGTTACTTTAGTTATCGACTACAGGTAAATCAACAGGCATTTCCAGTGCTCTCTCGAGCAAACAGCATAGCGAACCAGCAAGGATNCTTGGTGTATACCAATATATATGAGTGTATAAATGTTGATCTTCTTGGCCTGTATGGGGTTGACTCAAAGAGGAGAGGGTTTGGGCCTCCATGGCCCAAGGAAATGCAAGATGGGGTTCAAAAGAACTCCGAAGATTGTGGTTCATGCAAAGATAAAGAAAAGATAAAGATTAGGGCTAACGCAAAACAATCATAACAGTTAAAAATTAGAAATAGCAAATGCCAATCCAAGATTATTGGCAAATAAAGATTAGGGCTAAGGCAAAACAATCATAATAGTTAAAAAATTAGAAATAGCAAATGCCAATCCAAGACTATTGGCATACACAACTACACTGTTAAGTTTGGCACACAAAAATTATCACTAAGTGATGAGATGATATTATAACTTAGATGATACTATAACTACTAAGAGAAAAAGAACTAAACATATCCATAACAGAAAAGCAAACGACCAATATCTCCTTACAAAAAACATGGTGCAGCAAATAGGAACAAATGTCATCAAGATATCAGACATGCACTTCAGTATACAGAGATTTAGACTTAGAATGTCACATAATCGGCATTTTAACTCAGCAAACCATGCAACCAGTGATCAAACTTATTCTAATCCATTAAATCATGCACAACTTAGAAAGAAACTAGAATAGGATAACAAAACAACAACTTGAAAACTTGAAGCTTCAAACCATAGAAGGTAGCAGGGGAACGACGATGGGTCGAGATACTTAGCTGTGATTTCGACTTGTCTACTGTCTCATAGTGT
>DF361783.1:0-18374 GCA_000787875.1 Solanum virginianum
ATTCATTTTCAAGCAGCTAAACGCGTGCTTAGATATGTTAAAAGTACTGCAAATTTTGGCATAATGTTCAAAAAAACATCAGATTTTCAATTTCTTGGATTTTCTGATAGTGACTGAGCTGGCAGCTCAGATGATATGAGAAGTACCTCAGGTTACTATTTTAGTTTTGGCTCTGGCATGTTCTCTTGGTGTTCAAAGAAGCAAGATACAGTAGCTCAATCTACAGCTGAAGCAGAGTACATTGCAGCCGCATCAGCTATGAATCAAGCTCTTTGGATTCAAAAGCTGCAAGCAGATTTGTACATGGAGTAGAAGAAGAGCTTCAACTGTGAATCAAGCTCTTTGGATTCGAAAGCTACTGGCAGATTTGTACATAGAGCAGAAGAAGCACACTGAAATCTTTGTTGATAATCAAGCTGCAATTTCAATTGCAAATAATCCTGTTTCACATGGAAAGACTAAACATTTCAAGATCAAGCTCTATTTCTTGAGGGAGGTACAACAGAATGGAGACATAGCCTTAGTGCACTGCAAAACTGATTTTCAGAATGCTGACATCTTGACGAAGGCTCTACCTAGATTTTTAGGCTTTAGTTATTAGAGATAATCATAGTTTCTATTTTTTAGGCCTTAGAGATAATCATAGCTTATGTTACTCCTTATCTTTAGTTTTTCAGTTATTTTTTTCATGTATTTATATGGCAGTCACTATTCTGATAATAATAGAACTCAACATCTGTTTTTCCTACTTCATATTTGTTTTATTCTCTCCAACAAAAATATTACCCTAAATTGAGTACATAGATTCAAACTAGAAATAAATTCATGGAAAAACTTAATTTGTATTTGGATTGGAGAACTAAAATACAACTATCTACTTCTATATATACAACATGACATAAAGCTTTAGAGTTTGATCGCACTCAAGTATTTACTTTCTTAGTTGATTGTAGTAGGTGTTGTTTTGTATTTATAAGAGATTTCATTGACGAGAGGTAGAGTCATCGAAGAGATTGGTTAAGAGAGTAAGCTAAAATTGTTAGGAACAATTCCTTAGGTGTTACCAGAGCGATTATAAACCTTAGATTGCTCGAATTTAGTAGAGAATTTGAAAAATCCTACAAAACTAGGTCTAATTGATTTTTGCTTTCTTTGAGCAAGAAGTTTTCTACGCTAAACTACTTGTATTAGTTTTACTTTAGTACTTAATTTATCTTCTTACATAATTACTCAAACAAGTTAGTTCTCGGAATACATAGGTCGAACCAAACTAACAACTTTTCATGCTATTAAATCTCTTAAGCACCTTTGTAATATTCAAGTGTTGAGACAACATCACCTTTCCAACCATTCTATCTCAAGTAATCTTCATCACTAATATTTTTGTAACACCCAAATTCTTCATCTAAAACCATGCACTAGTTGTTTCTTTAAGGATACAATATGTGACATGTTTTTAGCAGCAGTAGACATATCATCTCCATAAAACAACAAATACATAAAAGAATAATCTTATGGCTTCTTCTAATGCATATAATTCTTATATGCACTTCAAGAAAAGGCATATTAAATCATGAATGTACCAAGTCTTTTATACCATTGCCTAGGAAACCATTTCCTAAAAAAAAGAAAAATCTTAAGTAAATATATCGACCTGCTGCTTGTTTGATTAGCTTAACTATCTCTTATTTTATATATATAGTAAAATTTATAACTTAAATCATTGTTCACAAAGAATTGGAAGCAAAGAGATCAATATGGACAAGGATTGGGACATATCTGTTCTATGGTTCGAATTGAAGGATGTTACACTGAGTAGACTGTTTCCTAAATAATAAAGACTTGATATGAGTTTATATGGTGAATATCCGACAAATGAACCAGGAATTTATTAATCCATAAATGCACCCTATCTGTTTATGTAAATTGAAAAACCTAAGACAGTGGTGTTTTAATAGCTAATCCTCCACGTGAACATGAAGAATGAAAGCCAACTGTCCTTTTGTATGGGCCATCTGTACAATCACAAATCACATGAAGTTGTACATATGAGAAATGGTCAAGCATGTGGGGTTTGTTCATGTTGTGAGCTCATGTATCGTACCTCTGAAGTTTCTGATATTTGAGTGGTCACAAAATTTTACAAGTAAAAAAGACTTCACGTCACATATCAAAATATTTTCAGAAGCTATCATCTTAAATATGTTGTGAAGCTTTGGTTATGTCGTTGAAGATAAATGAGAAATTTAAAATTATAATAACAATAACATAATTATATTAAGTGTGAATTTATAGGTGAAGTTTGAAAAAGAATATAACATATATAGAGAAGTTATACTAATGGACCCTTCACTCAAAAAGATATTTTTAAAATAGAGTTGCAAGAAAAAATTGATAGCAAAACAGCAAGATACAAAGTAAAGTAAGCAACAAATAGTTTTGCCCCTGTTTAAAAAAAATAATCTTCTTTTTCTTTTTTTTAGTATATTTAAAAAAGAATGATTTCTTTCTTTTTTTGGTAATATTTTAATTTTAGTTTTTCACCTGACTTATTTTAGGCCACAAGATTAAAGGATATTTTGATATATTTGACATAACTATAATTTAGAAATACAAAATTAAAAAATCTTCTTTATTTTTTTAAACTCCGTGATAAATCAAACCAAATTATTTTTTTTAAAACGAAAGAAGTAATATATATCGATCGAAGAATAACAAATTGCATGATTATTGAGTCATACTACTAATATGGATATGATGAGAGAAGGCTAGCTCCCAACCTCTCCTACATAAAGTGCAACAATGCTTAACTAGCTACCTACTAACCAGCTTCAACTCTTCTCTATTTATGTATCTTCCTATTTATAATCATGTCCTTAAGGTGATTAACTACAATCAATATAAAGGAGAAACTTTTTTTCGCTTCATCGCCTTATTATACTATACATATTGGAGTTGCCACTAGAGGTTGATTGGCACATTCGATAGTCTCAGTAAATTAATTGAAGTCGTGTCATATCCTTTCTATTTTTCTCACTACCACCCCTCCTTCCAATTCTTCTTTGGCCTTTTACCTCTCCTAACTCCTACTATGATCAATCTCTCACCACCTCCTACTTGGTGCATCTACACATCCTCTCTTCACAATCAAAATCATCTTAGTCTCGTTTTTCTCGTCTTGCTCATCATGAAGGATTCTCTCACCTTGTCTCATATAATTTCATTCCTAATCATATCTCTTTTAGTAATGTTTATACATTTATATGAGCATCCTCATCTCTGCTACATTCATCTTTTGAAACTGGACATTTATGAACACTTGCAAACACTCTGTCGTATACAATAATATGTGACACCATCATCAACATAATCTCTCCATTTTTGTAAATTATGGACCCAAATACTTGAAACTTCTCGTCTTATGTATTACTTGCCCATTGATGTTTCCTGCTACATCTGCCTCATACATACATTACTAAACTTACACTCTATGTACTTTATTTTTGTCCTACTTAATCTGAAGCCCTTCTCTGTCTCCAAACTTTCAGCATATCATTAATTCTATTATGCATTTCATCAATCAATACTATTTCATTGACAAATAACATACACCACATCATCTCTAATTAAATATGTCGTGTCAATTCGTCTATCACTAAGTAAATAGAAACGGGCTAAGGATTGATTTATGGTGCAACTCCATCATGCATGGAAAGTGCTCGGATGCCTGCTTCTGTTCTAACTCAATCTTGCCTCCATCGTATTTATCCTTAATTGTCCTGTCGTAAGTCACGTGTATGTATACATTTAGACTCCAACATCTCTAAAGGACCTCTCTAGGAACTTATCACATGCGATATATTTTTTAGGTCAATGAACATCATGCATAATTAGTCTCTCATCGTACTACTTCAATGATCTCCTTACAATTATGTATGATGTTGATCACTCTAACATGAATTCAAATTGATTCTCAGAGATAGAATGATCGTCCTCATTCTAACTATCTTCTAAACTTAGTAACTTGATATCCTTATAGTTATTACATTAATTCTAAAAATTTAAAATTAATAAAAATAATTAAAATATCTAAAAATAAATTTTTAACGAGAGAGAGGTCACATATGTTACGTTAGAACGGATGAGTACTACAAATTCCTTTGTTAGTAATACCTCTGTGTCCACATAATAAAGTTGTAGATTTTGTTGTTATCATCCAGGCTGAACAACGTGTGAATTCTTGTCTACCAGTCGATCGACCAACGTGAATTTTGTAGTTGCCCAATTGACAAGTTTTCCCCTAAAACTAGGGTGGCCATCTCGTGTCGTATTTGTATTGGTTCACTTTATTTTAAGTGATATTATTTTCTTGTCATTTCTATCTAAAAAATGACTTTTGTTTTATATTTATAAAAAATAATTGTCTTATTTTTTTTTTTTCAAATGTCTAATCGCATAATGTTATTGTTATCAGGAGAAAATTTTAGTGAAGGCTCCTCTCTATTTTTTCTCGTCCTATTTTTCTTAAGTTTTTTTATGACTAACATGTGACATACGTTAGATTTAATGACTAAAATTTAATTAATCATTTCCTCTTTTTTTGTTTAATGGCATAAGTTAATTAAATTTTAGCCATTAAATTTAATATATATTATGTGTCAGCCATTGAGTTTGAAGAAAATGGAAAGAGAAAGAAATAGAAAAGAACCTCCTCCAAAATTCCCTTTCTAAAATTATTTTAGTTTTGTCCTTAGTCAGACTATGTGGTAGAGAAAGTAATATTTTTTTGCTCTTTTAACTATAAATATTGCCCTACTTGATTAGGGTTTTGGTTGTTGATAGCGATCCCAATCAGTACGATTATTGACTAATATTAAGAAGAAGTAACTGGTTTACGCTTTGCATGATTACATTGTCTTTATTGAATTTATGAAATTATATTAAAATATTTAAAACATTAAATTCATTCTAGCTAGCCTTTAAACTCAAATGAATTAGATTTTATTTTTTAAATCATTTAACTATACAATTGATTTTTTTCTTAATTTTATTAACGAATATAAGTTTTTGATCTTCGAACAATTATAGTTGCATTTTATATAATAATAAAATTTACATAGATGGAACATTGCTTAAACATAATTTTCTTGGTTCATACCATATATTAGTCTGTTTTCTCTTTTCTATCTTTCAAGAATTACTAAAATTAAAGCTAAACTTTCAATCCTCAAAATCATTGAGACTATACTAAAATTTCATAATCTAAACAAGAATTTTTTATTTATTTTAAAATAATTTTCTATAAATTTCAATGAATGACATTGTTGAAAAAGGAGAGAGAATTTAAAATTGGACAACATTTCAAGCTTGAATTTCATTGAGAATCCTTTTGAAAATTAAGAAAATTTTCATTTACTAATTTATATTCATTGAAAAAAATACAAACTTATTTGATGGCTAATTGTAAAATAACATTCTCCACTGATTATTGTTGTCTGTTGATACCACCAAATTGTAAAATAACATTCTCCACTTATTATTGTTGTCTGTTGATGTATTTTTTCACCTTAGCAGTTAATGGTTAAGCAGCAAAAGCACGGATAACTATTTACTATAAAAATACAAAATAGAAGAATGAGAAATATAAATTATTTTTTAAAGAAAAAGTAGAAAATAATTGATATTAAATAATTTGCCAGTGTGGCGGAGCTATAATTCCCTTAACGAGTGTAAAAGTAGATAAGAAAAAGAAAAAGTAAAACTGCATATAAGTCATATATACCTAGTTATTATACAATGTAATTTGCCTGAGTAATATGACTCCACCATTGATTTTCTGCTTTAAAATATTAATTTAATCTAACTTTAAAAATTAATTATAAAAGAAATAACATTAATAACTAAAATTGGACAGATAGAGTATTTAGCACCTGAATTTTAAACGATAATCCTACTTATTGCACGTACATATGTCGGGCTAAAGAATACATTATTTTGTCTTTAGTGTGTTTTATATTCATATTCAAATATATCTTGTTTTTGAAAATCGAAACGGAATAAAATAATTATATTCTCTCAAAATAATTATATTATCCAATAATCAAATTCAAAAACGAATTCCAGTGTATTTAGTTTAATATATATTGACTATCTAAATTATCTTCAATTTGACACTATGCTTGTCTTTCAAGTTCTGGATCCACTACTTGTCTTGTATGGGATTGTTTTTATTTTCCCTCAGAAAACATAATGGGGGTTTAATATATTTATATACGTAAATAATTCATCTACTATATATAGGATTTAGCTCTAAATTCAGTGTTACTTCCTATATATTATAAAAAATAATAGTATGAATAAGGGAGTTTTTGACTAAATTCTCAGTAGGGATCTTCTACACATGAGTCCTAGTTGACTAAATTATTCAATTATATTATCCATCTTGAGATATCAAATAATTTTGAAAGGACAGTCGATCAAATTTTGTAAAAACAAATCTGCATTGATGTAGATAATAAATTGTCAAGAAAATTTTTGAATCTTGTATTGCTAACTAAATTACAAATACGTTGAACCTATCAAAATATTCTTTAATTTTGTGAATTTAATTAATTATGTAATGTGAAAAATTAAAATTAATAGAGTGTTATAAAAGGAAAAACATATTCTTTTTTAAACAAATTAAAATTAAAATAAGATGAATAAATTAAAATAGAGGAAACAGTTAATAAGCTCGACACAAATTTAACTTCTCTTTGATAAGTTTATTAGAATTATTTATACCATCAAATGATGTGGTGTAATTGATGGGTTACTTCTTTCTTAATCAGCGGTCTCCGCTTCAAGCCATCGGTATGTAAAACTTCTTGGAAAGGAGCGCTTTCCTCCAATGGGCCCTAAACGGCGTGAATCCAAATTAATCAAGTTCAAATACTAATACCAAACACCAAATGGGGAAAATCTTTCATGGGATTCGATTAATGCAAGGATTCATCTAAGCAAGAATTATTAATATGAATCTATTATTCTGCGGTGATTAATAATGAGGAGATTGTTATATGCATGAATCACTTATTCTAAAAAAGACTTTTTTATCTTTGAATAATTCAATCCAACAGGATAAACATACAGATGTTCTTATTTTACATGTTATTCCACATGAAACAATATACAGATTCTCGTAATGACGGAGTTAAAATTTTCACTAAGAGAATTCAAAATTTGAAGAAATAAGCATACAAATTAGTCAAAAGAGGTTTGAAACCTACTATATATAGATAAATAATAAATAATTCTAATCATATATAAATATATTATTATTTTGTGATGAACCTGCCGTTAAATTCTCGCATAACTATGCAAATATATTCAAGTGATAAAGGAAGAAACCCTAATTTAAAAGATGTAACAATTATTTTCTCTCAAAGCAAAAGGAATTAAGCCAACTATGAAGATATAAATTTCTCTTAAGAAATAAAATAATCAAGTATGATAACTGAAATTCCAGCTACTAAACAAACATAATATTCCATGATAACATTTCACAGGTCAAATATTTTTTAAAATCGTCTTTTCAAGTTATTTTGTATGATATATTTTATAATAAAACTTATGATACCAATCAAAAAAGAAAATTAAAAAAATGATATTGTTACGTAGAGATTTGATTTTACAGAAAAATATTGAAAATACTCTTAAACTTGGTGTAAATTATTAGTTTTGTTCCTGAATTATTGATAGTCTTAAAAACACTCTTCTATTTGATTAATCGAATTTAAATACACTTGATTTGCCACATGACATAACATTCAGTCTCAAACTATTCAAGAGCAAAAAGGATCTTAATAAAAAGTCGAGAGAAGTGTTAAAAGTATTCTTACAGTTGGCAAGAATTTAGGAGTGAATTTTACTGATTTTGCAAGATTGGAGGTGTATTTAAGTTCAGTTAATCAAGTAGAAGATTATCTTTAAGACTGTTAATAGTTCAGAAACGAAACTAATAATTCAAACACCAAGTTTAAAAATATTTTTAATAAATTTTTTTAAATATAAAATGATAATTATTTTGAGACGAAAAGATAAAAATTATTTCATGAGTGTCTTTTCTCCGATGTTTATCTTTATTTTCTCTCTCCACTCAAGTAAGAAGTTCAATGATTGGAGTGTCTAAACACTTCCAACGTCCAACTTTTAAGACATTGCATGTGATAGATTTTGGAACAAAACAAGTAATAGCAGTATGAATTGGCAATTGTATTAATTATAATTGTCCCAAAACAAACACTACATGCTGAATTTCTAAAAAACATTTTAGCTTAGAAGCCGTCAGAAATAATTGAAGTCATCGATATTGTCTACAAGACATTAGATTTGTCAAAATGATATTTTTCAACCCAAAAAAATCAGTGAGATGGTCGCGGTGGCAATATTAGTTCATGAAATTATAGTCGACTTTATTTAGTTAAATTTGAGTTTATTATTAACTTGTACATTTACTATATAGTTTAGCTCATATCAATCTAATTCATTTCATTGTGTTAAAATTTAATTTGATATTTAGCCCAAATTGATCAATAAAAAACTTCATAAAAATATTTTTAAAAGATTTTATTTTAAGTTTAGTATGTTATATAAAGTCATAATAAAAAATAATAATAATTTCTTTGGGTACTGAAAAAAATTATTAAAAAATAAAATAAAATAAATAAAACTTAGTAAGAATTTACAAATTGAATTATAATCTCAGTTAAACCCCTTTAAGCAAGTATTTTTTGTTAAATAGATTAATAACCCATTCATTTATTTACTCAATCTATTTTTACTTTCCAATCCAACCAAACCTTCTTATTTGCTAATATGTATTGGAAATTTATAATCATTTTTGTAATTAAAAAATATTAAACAGATTAGATTATGATATAATACTTGTTAACTTTGTGAGTTAAAATTGATATATTTTTTGTTATAACAGTGGCCCACATAAATAATCATTGTTATATAAATGATTGAATATACCTTTTTTATTTAATAAAGTGAAAGTTAATAGAACAATTATGCAAAATACCATTAAGGAAAATTATTATACAAAAAGTAGTCTATATTTTTAACCTTAAATGACCAATAGACCATTATTTTTACAAACTAAATAGCTGCTCGGCAATTACCAAAGTGATAAATTGCCATTTTGACGGCTCCAATGTTACTTGGTCTTTTTCTTTTTCATTTTTTTTAGAAATTCATTATTACTTTTGTGTGTCTATTTAAAGGAAAAAAACATTGTTTTAATTTATTTTTTGGAAAAAAATAATATTTATATCATTTTTTTATTTATTATTTTATTTATTAAGGTGGAATCAAGTCAAATCAATATCGATACAGTACCTAATTATTTATATAGTATCAATACATGAATATACATATTTATACAATATATATTATATATACACTACATAACTATTTTTATATTATATATACAAGTTTATATACTATTTATATAATATCGATACATTTTAAACATTGTCTATACAATACTGAGGATTTTTTAAATTTAAAATATGTAGCGAGAGAAATAAACAAAATATTTTTTAAAAAAATAAAATTAAGAAAATGAATGAAGCAAAAATGTATTGACTAAAATGGCTTAAACAGCCAAAAAAATAATTTCTAAGAAAATTCCCCAAATTAATTTAATTTTTTTATATGAAAAAATGAATATCTATATAGATATATGTGATCCTTTTGTAAAGTTAGTTATATTTGATCCTTCTCAATCATGAGTTTTTTTCTTCTTCTTTATTTCAATGAATAATTTGAATCTATTATCTTAATAATGACTAAATTTATTTTTCTAATAATTACTATTCTATTTTTTAAATTTTATTTTACACGTATAAAAAATAAAATATTATATAACAGGTACATTAATTGACAAGCAAATGTCGTGTCAACTACTTGGGATGGTTTTCTTCACTAGCTGCACTAAGGACATGTTTGGTAGGTGTATTATATAAAAATAATCCATGGATTAAGAATAATCCTTGGATACTTTAGCTAATTCATTGTTTGGTTAATTTATTTGATTTAATCCGTGGATTAGTTATACATCATTCATGGTATTATTTTATTCCTAGAAAATGGAGGGTTAGCTAATTCAAGGTTTAACAATCTTTGGATAAGCCCCCTAAATGACCAAACTATCCTTCAATCCCCTCAAATTTTTTTAATTCTTTTTTTATTTTCTTGATGTTATGTTTTATGTTTGTAGTTTTGTACCAATAAATTTATTTAAACAAATTAACTTACATTTTTTTTAATTTTTGGGTTCATATTTACATAATATAAAATAATTTTTTTGTCACATCAAATTTTTAAATTTTATTTATTTATGGGTTCATTGTTAATTCAAAAAAATGACTTTAATTTTAAAAAAAATCCCCAGCAGAGTCGCCATTTCTATTAATTCAAAAATGGACTTTTGATTTTCAATTTTTTATTTAATACTTAATTAATTTAAGTACAAACCAAATTTCCAAAATTTGAAAGAGTCGCCACCTAATTTTAAGGATAATTAGGAAACCAATAAACATTTTAAAAGACCTAACAGAAAAATCCTTTAAAATATAGCAAAGGAAGGGTTCGGGTGCAATTTCCACTTTGAGAAGAACTTAATCACTCAAAATGGCCTCTAACGTGCGGTCGACCGACGATTAGGAAATTGATTAACTTGTAAAAGATTTGATCGACTTTGAAAAAGTTGACTAGTTTAAAAGTTGACTAATTTTGAAAGAATCGACTAAATTTGAAAGAATGTTGACTAAATTTGAAAGAATTGACTAAATTTGAAGAAATTGACTAATTTTGAAAAAATCGACTAAATTTGAAAGAATGTTGACTAAATTTGAAAGAATTGACTAAATTTGAAGAAATTGACTAATTTTGAAAGAAATTGCTTAAACTTGAAAGTGTTGACTAAATTTGAAAAAATTAACTAATTTTGAAAGAGATTGATTAAACTTGAAAGAATTTGACTAAATCTGAAAGAAATTGACTAAATCTAAAAGAAATTGACTAAATCTGAAAGAATTTCACTAAATTTGAAAGAATTGACTAAATTTGAAGAAATGACTAATTTTGCAAAAAATTGATTAAGTTTAAAATTAACTAACACTTCAATCCCAAAAATAAATTGCCCCAATAATTTCAACACTATTTTGCAAAAAATTGATTAAGTTTAAAATTAACTAACACTTCAAACCCAAAAATAAATTGCACCAATAATTTCAACACTTGAAAATCATTAATAATGAAAATTAACATAAATGGAGGCAATATTGGGGAAACAACTAGATTAATAATGAATAATAATACAAATAATATTAGAGTTAGCATCAAATAATAACAAATATTATAAACAAAAGAATGAACTCAAGGAAACAATTAAATAGCAATTGGGCTCGGCAGACCCAATTTTCAACCACCTGTCCTAGTGCTAAATAAAAAAACTTGGGCCTGCACTATTTTTTAAAAAGAGACCGAGGAAAAGAAAGTTGACAAATTCAATTTTGACCGACCATACTTTCATTTTTTGAAAGAAAAGTACGGACTTTAGAAAATTATGGTCGGACATTGGTCTTTGGGTTTCCTACATATCTCATGTTACATGAGAATTCAGGTCACTTGTAGTTCAAAACGCTTCATTTTATGCACAAATTTTAAAAAAAATTCAAAAGCTATTTCGGAGTCGAATTATGGAGAGACCGAAAAGCTCAGCAATAGAATAAGGGAGGTTTCCTACCTACATAACCCTTAGGAATTAGACTGCTTGTAGTTTGACTCAATCGATTGAAAAGGGAATCTCTTATGCTAAGATAACTTTTGGTTTAGTAAGAGCGACAAATAAATTGAGCATGGAAAAGAGGCTTGCAACCTCTTAGTCATCAATGTGGTGCACTTCACACCCCATAAGTAAGAACTTACATGGACATAATTTTCAAAACTCTTGTTGTATTGTCACTCGAATTATAAAGATTGATTCCGGTGAAAGTCGAGATCATCCGAATGTGAAACTAAAACTGATGAATTCAAAAAAGTACCCATATGTCCTTTAACAGGGGTATAGTTGGATTGTGGCGGAAGTCACTCATCAACTCGTGTCCAAAGAGTTTGACATTCCTCTTTGGACTATGTCCAGTTTGCTGCTAAGAAAAAGTTTCGCGTTGTGCTGCATCCTACTTGATGACATCCGCACCTATGGTTTGTTTAAGAATTCATGCTCTTGGATGCTCTCGACAAAGACTGAGATAAAACTTGTTAGTAGTAAATGAAATATAAATATGATTTGTGCAAACCTGATTTAACGTGTCATACTGAAGGAGATGACGATCCAATAATAGATTAATGTGTCACGCTGAAGGAGGTGACGATCCAATAATAAGTTTAACATATCACGCTGAAGGAGGTGACAATCCAATAATAAGTTGCATGTCATTCTGAAGGAGATGATTATCCAATAATAAATATGTCTTACTAGAGGCAGTGACGCTCCGAAATATATTAACTTGTCACACTAAAGGTAGTGACGTTCCAATTTGTCACATTAAAGGCGAGTGACTTTCCAAAATAGATTAACTTATCACACTGAAGGCAGTGACGCTCTAATTTATCATGTTGAAGGCTAGTGACTCTCCAAAATAGATTAACTTGTCACACTGAAGGCAGTGACGCTCTAATTTATCATGTTGAAGGCTAGTGACTCTCCAAAATAGATTAACTTGTCACACTGAAGGCAGTGACGCTCCAATTTGTCACGTTGAAAGCGAGTGCCTCTCCAAAATAGTTTAACTTGTCACACTAAAGGCAGTGACGCTCAAATTTGTCATGTTCAAGGCTAGTGACTTTCCAAAATAGATTAATTTGTCACACTAAAGGCAGTGACGCTTCAATTTGTCACGCTGAAGGCGAGTGACTCTCCAAAATAAATTAACTTGTCACACTGAAGGCAGTGATGCTCTAATTTATCATGTTGAAGGCGAGTGACTCTCCAAAATAGTTTAACTTGTCACACTGCAGATACTGACGCTCTAATTTGTCACGTCGAAGGCAAGTGACTCTCCAAAACTTGTCACACTGAAGGCAGTGATGCTCTAATTTATCATGTTGAAGGCGAGTGACTCTCCAAAATAGTTTAACTTGTCACACTGCAGATACTGACGCTCTAATTTGTCACGTCGAAGGCAAGTGACTCTCCAAAACTTGTCACACTGAAGGCAGTGACGCTCCAATTTGAAAAGAGAATAAGTTGAAAGATGAAATTGTCCCGCTTGTATTGGTCTGGGTGAAATCTTGCAATCTTGGCAATTGTGTCAGGTTATCTTACCTGTAATATAAAGAAAATGTGTTATAAATCATAATAGAGTAATAAGAAGAAATTTAGGAAATAAATAGAGTAATAAGTAAAGGTAGAAGTCATCTGAATGATGACGAGGCCACTATGGGTCCAAAGATGCCTTGTGATTTTATAATTTCTGCATCTAAATAAAAATACTTAGTTTTGAGAGACTAATCCGTGTTGGTTTTACCTCTCCATCTCGATATTTTTCCATCATCTGATTTGCATGCTGGATTCGTCTTGAAGTGCAAGTTTGATGAAATTTTTGAGGGCATTCCTAAAAAATTCTGCCCCAGTTTAGAACATAGAAGAAGTCTTAGCTTTCTTGTAATTTCTAATTGATTTTTTGAGAGAACCTCAAAAAATCTGCCCAGTTGCAATTTTAGTATCATTCTGATTCTGACTTATTGGAGAAAGCCTTCTTTTAAAAAATTTTGAGATTCTCTCAAAATTTTGCCCCAGTTTTCATTGTAAAGAGAAATAAAAATCTTACGGAAAATATGATCGGAGCCAGTGTGGCACCTGCATATCCCGCTGAAACAAGAATCAGGTTAAACGTAGTTCCAATGATAAAAGCAAATTAAAACATTTTAGATAACTTGACTGAAGCCGATGAAGGCCGCCTACGTATTCCACTAGGAAAATCAGGTGGAACATAGTTCACATTACAAATGAGGAACATTACAAAGAAAGTCAAGCCATGGAGCACCATTACAAAGGATAGAAAGCAATAAAACGCGATTACAGGGAAATAAAATACCAAACTTCAAATGCACAACTGAAACACGCCAAAAACATGACCTCTAGAAAACATTATTTCTTCTTTGTAATTGATTTCACCACTAACTACTCCTTGTGCCCATGAAGTGGATTGTTTTTCACATTCGGAGCTTCTGCAAGTTTAACTATTTGATTATCAATCAGATCTTGAATCTTGTGCTTAAGGGCGATACATTTTTTGGTATCGTGTTCAACAACTCCTGAGTGATATGCGCAATGCTTATTTGGATCATACCAATCAGCCGAAGTATAATCTTAGCTTCTATTGGATGGAGCATTCCTCTTCAACCTCTGTAAAAGAGCAGTCAATGGTTCTGCCAATGGAGTGAAGACTCGATGAGGTTTTCTCTCAAAATTGGAATGAGGTACATTATTTTGTATCGATCGTGGAGCATGATATGTTGCTTCTGTGTTATAGATAAAGTATTGTGCAGTATGATAGCTTAGAGGTGCCACATGATTATATGAGGTAGATCCTCTAGTCATTACTGCCATAACTTCTTTCTTCTTTTTTTTCCATTTCCAAATGAACCAGTTTGAAAAGCTCTATTTTGAATTGAGATGATGTCAAACTTGTAATTCTCCCCGTCTTAAGACCATCCTCAATCATTTCCCCAGCTTTGATAACTTCAGCAAATGTCTTTCCACCCATTGTTACCATTCATTCATAGTATTCTGAGTGTTGAGCTTGAATGAAGAAGGTAATCATCTCTGTTTCTTACATAAGTGGATGCACCCTAGATGCCTCTTCTCTCCAATGTATGACATACTCTCAGAAATATTTTGTTGACTTTTGTTTTAGCTTTGTAATGAAGATTCTATCAGGAGTAATCTCAACATGAAACTTGTATTGATCCACAAAAGCATTTGTCAAGTCATCCCAAGTACGCCATCTAGTCACATCTTGCTTAGAGTACCATTCCAAAACTCTTCCAGGCAAACTTTGATTAAAAACTTTGATTCTAATTCCTTCATTACTTCCAACGCCAATCAACTTTTTACAATAAAGTTTCAAATGGAAGAAAGGATTTCCTGATCCATCAAACTTCTTAAATTTTGGAATCTTGTAATCAAGACGTAGCTCAACATCGGGAAATATGCACAATTCTTCATATTAACACTTTGATTGCCACTGAGCCCATAAAAATCTCTCATGGCATTCTCTAAGATTTGCATTTTCCTATTCATCATTCCAACATCAACCACCTTTTGCATCATTTCAGTTTCAACATAGTGACCACCATCTTGATGGTAAATTTCTTGAATTTTTGTAGCAGGTGGAGCAGTAACATAAGTATACACTGGTGGAGCATGATGTGTCACAATTGAAGCTTTTTGAGGAGCAACAGTGTATAAAAGGGAAACCTCCTGGGTTGGATGAGTGAATGAAGCATTTTGAGTTTGTTGAGAAATAGTAAAAGGATCTCCTTGGCCAAGCTCATTTGAGGTCGAAAATAAAAGTAACGCAAGACTTTTGGGTGCATGTCGGGGGGTAGATTCTGAAAAGCAGCTTGGTATTGTGTCACTATGAGACTTAATTCAGTGAGTCGTTTCTCTAAACGAGCTATGATTTTCGATTGTGATTCAGTTCCTGTCGAGGTACTAGGATTGGTTGTGATAGATATAGCAGAAAAATATTTAGATGAAGTGACTGTTTTGATCGATCCGGAGTCTATTCTTGAATGAGTCTTTTTAGTATCCCAAGGAAGAAATGATGAGTTTATGTCAACTTTCTTGGCCCTAGACTGTGTGAAATACGAATGTTCTGCTAGCGGATATTTGAAAACTGTTACTTTGATAACGCAACAAGTTTGACTACCAACACAAATCAGTCTCTCTTCTGTAAAGGAAGGAAAAACTCAAAAGTGAAAGAGTTAGTTCATTAATCATAATAAATAATCAAAGTATCAAATAACATTTATTTTCCCTAAATAGATTAATCCAAAATTCGAAGAACGAGAGATTTTAGAAGAATGACCAAATGGATAAAATTTGATCATTTACTGGACTAAATGAATTTATGATTTGAATAAAATGTTCACAAGCTGTCTTTCTCAAAGGTTTAACTGCGAATAATGATATTATAAAATTTGATTTGACACTGGTAGAATACTTGATAATTCTGGCTATTTTGACGCTTTCTAAAAGGTTTAACCGAGAATAATGGTATTATAAAATTTGAATTGAAACTGGTAGAATACTTGGTAATTCTGGCTATTTTGATATGAAAATTATTTTTCAAGAATAACAAAGTCAACATGAATTTGAGTGATGACCCAATTGAACATAAGAAGTGGTTTTAAGTGTTTTGAACAATGGGCACAAAAGTGTTTTAAAAAGGCCAAAAATTAGATTTTATATGCCTAAAATGCTCTAAGACTTTGGAATGGAATAATGGACCAATCATATTCAAGGCAAAACATATGTATTTAAACACACGTCAAACAACACAAATAAGCAAGTTATATAGCATTTAGCACATAAACGAAATATAACACGTCCTAATATACATGTGTGACCCTTTATGCCAAGGGTAAATCTAACGATTTGAAGAATGTATTACACCATTTGAAATGTTCCATTGCCCCAAAAAATTACAAGTTTTATAAGTAAATTGAATTGGGATACATAATAGGAAAAAAAAGGAGATATAAATAATCAGTCCCATGCAGGGGCACACACATCTATATAGATCTTTCTTCTTGAACTTCTCAGCATTTCCAAACGTCTTCGGATGAAATAGTACCTTGTGAAGATTTAACTTTGACTAAACTATTAAAATGAAATCTCAACCCCAAGGGACAATGGTTTATCAAATAACGTATACAACCTTTAAATTTTAAACACATAAACATGATCGTCCAATTGGATCGGGGGCCACTTTGGACTCAAGGTGATCTGTCTAGTGGGCTCAATACCCCTCAGGTATTGGGTCGACCTAGGCAAATGCTTAGAAGTAGGCATTTAGTTTAACTCTATCTTATGTTTTCTAAGATTTAGCTTACTAGACAATAGGTTCCCGAGCTAACAACTTGAGTGAGGAGGCTACGCGGCCACACAGAAAAAGATCCGGACACTCCACACATATGTCAACTCTCCTAAATTTTGGATTTTTTGAAGGAAGTTCGCGGGTGAGCAAAGCACACCTCACGTGTATGTGTGATACCGTCAATTTTCCATAATTTGAGAAAGTATGAGCGAAATGACAGTTTATATTTGAATTTAAATAAATAAAGCAAATAAAAAAATTAAAATTCTTAAATATTACGAACCAAATAGTTAGTCAAACAACCTAATCTAATGGTTAGAATTTAATTAAATTTTCAGCAGAATCGTCATTTCTGTTAATCGTGAAAATGACTTTTTTAAAGAAAAAATCAGTTTAAAAACTTAATTAATTTAACAGAAAATCAACTTTTTCAAAAATAAGAAAACAAAGTCGCTACTTAATTTTTTTAAAGAAATTAAGAAAACTTTTAAAAAAAGAATTTTAAGATCCTAACAGAAAAAGTCTTAAAATTTCAGAGAAATGAGTAAGGGTTCTTATTACTATTTTAAGAAGGTGTTAACATTTAAAATAGCCGCTAACACACGATTATCCAACGATTTGAAAATTATTTGAGTAACTTTGATATAAAAGATATTTAAAAACTTTCAGAAATTTTGACAAAAATTTACTTAGTAAAATAATTTGAATTACTTTGAAATATAGCTAATAATAATAATAATAATAATAATAATAATAAATAATGATAATAAAATAAAAAATAAAAGCGATTAACATGAAATAGTTTGTGTTTGGGTAATTAATTAAGTTAGATAAGCAAGTAAATGTTAGTAGTCAAGTAAATACAAGTAAATAAATAAGAAAAAATTACTTAAGTAGATCTGTTTTAACAAATAATTACTAATTTTACCAATACTTTTTATTTATTATCATTTATAGCAATATATAGCAGTACCATGATAAATCTGCACTTGTATTAAAAGTGCATCATGCATTCAATATAAATATATTATAACTATTTAGTGAAAATAATTTTATTGCTATAAATGATAAATATCTACTTGATCTAGTATATCTATTAAAGTTTCCCAATAAATAAATGAAGTTAAATCAAAATGAGAGAGTTAATACCTTTGGGCTTTGACCCATTTAAATCTCTGCTGCCACCTTCTTGGGCCTTTGGTCCAATTCAAATATCTG
>DF361783.1:18431-30665 GCA_000787875.1 Solanum virginianum
CAATTCAAATATCTGATATACACTGGTTGTATATCAGCATATATAGGGCACATAGTTGTGTATATAACTTGCTTGTTAGCTCCCAACGATTCAAGGAAGACCCAAAATACAAGGGTGGAGTCCCAAAAGGACTCATATCATTGTTCATACAAAGAAATGAAGATAAAAATTAGTATACGATATAGATGAACCCAGATAAATATTAAGAATCATCCAAATGAAATAGTTTTAAGTAAGGTTCAACTATGGAAGGAAAAACCACTGAGTTTGAAATAAACTAGAATATTAACCTTGCTAGATGACATATGGTAGTAAGGAATTAATTAAAAGCATGAATTATTGCCTAGGTTATACAAATAGGTAAAGGAAATCACACAAACAGACAACTTTATATCTATTGCTATATAACTTTACTATACTATTGCAAAGAAAATAACTTGACTGCTATTTCAATAAATGAGTTCTTGAAATAATACAAAGAAGATAATTTTACCACTAAAGAAGACAATTTTATTACAATTTGAACAAATGGGTTCTTTGACTAAACCAATTTAAGTAAAATAACACAACTTTAACACTTTTAGGCATAAAAGAATCACAAGAAAATTTTTTTTGTGAAACTAAACTTCATAATATAATCCAAAAAAGAAAAAAAATTATAAAAAATTCAAAGACAAGCCAACAATTTTTTTTTTCTTAAAAAATCTGCAGATTGTCCCAAGAAAGAGAAAAGGGAAGAGAGAATAGATGATGACCCATTTTTTGACTATTTCTTACTTTTTTTAAGCATGCTGATAAAGAAAACTTATATCCTTATACTTAACAATAGATCCTATCCAAGGCGACATAGATGGCAAAATAACATGCTAAGGTAAAAAAAAATGCTAAACGTAGATAGAGATAGAAAGACCTTAAAATAGATCCAACACAACAAAGACTAAACGGAAAACATGAAAACAACATTAACCCGAAAACCTTTCAACCTAAAACATGACTCTATGACTCCAAGAAAAATCTTAATGACTAATAACAACAAACAACACAATAACAATCATAACAACTTCAAGTAAACCAAACCCAACTAAAAGAGAATATATAAAATAATAATCCCTTTCATAACCATAAACTCATATTTGAATAAAATGAAGAAGAACAAAACTAAAGTATTACCTTTTTTGGAGCAGTGAACTGAGACGTTGACGAGCTATGAGCTTCTTGATTTCGAAACCAAGCAATTTATGGCTTCAAAACCGTATGAACTTTTTGGAAATTAGATGGATATTCAATGGGAATCTTAGTCTTTTAGAGTAGTTGCGCTCCCCTTTACAGTGACCAAAGAATTTTATAGATGAAAATTATGTCAAAAATTGAGGGAGAAATCTGGTGAGAATTGGAGTTCAAATTCAAACTTTCAAATTCAAATCCCTCTTGGAGAGATGTAATTGCCATTTAGGAGCTAGTCAATGGAGTTGTTGGATTTGGTGTGATTTTGTCGCTGCTCCTGGTAGCTTTTGTCGTAGATTTTTGAGACTGTTTTTGATCTTGTTGTTGAAGGTGATTTTGTTCTTTGAAGAAGAAAGAGAATGAGACCTTGTGCGTGAAGAGTGAAGAAGAAAAAATAGAAAAGTAGAAACGATTGGGTCCCACACGAAAAAGAAAAAGAAAAGTTAAATAAAAAGGAAAAAGAAAAAGGAAAAGGGGAACGTGCGGGGTTGGAAAAATGCGGGGTTAAATTTAAATACATGACAAATTAAATTAGATCAATTATTGAGTTTCTTTAAAATTAACTAAGCGAAATAATTAGCTCTATTTTTTTAATTTTTTTAAAAAAATTCATAATTAAATAAAATAATTAAAAATCTTTTAGAATGACTTTCGAAAAATTATTTCAAAACGTTAAAAATTGAAAAAGCTCGATAATTAATTTATAATGTGAAGGGTCAAAATTGAATGTCAATAGTTGATTTGAAAAATAGGGGCTAGACTCCACATAATTGTGAAATAACAACGTTTTGAGACCATATGTCGAAGGATTGGTTGTCAAACGTACAAGTCACTAACAGTACAGAAAATCAAAGAAATACAAGTCCAAATTGTCCTTCTTCTCGAATAGAACAAGTACAAAAGAAATAGGAACAAGAGAGTCAGCCAGATGATAACAGCTACCTCTCTACGTCTCTTGGGAAGACTCGGAGGATTAAGAAAAATACTATTCACTATCCGAACTCACAACCTACACAAGTGTAGAAGCAAGGGGAGAGTACCAAATACCACGCGGTACCCAACAAGTCAACTAACAAAACAAAGGAAGTCCAATAGAATACACAAACTCCTTTCATCCCAATCGACCTCCACGACTACAACTTGCACAGAAAGTTAGTCCAACCCAGCAATACATAATACTTAATAAAGATGGTATTTCACCATATCACAATTCTAAAACACAAGCTTAAAAAAATAGCACACTCAATCCCAAGAATAGCATCATGCTATGCAATAATATGCAATGGTGAAATGCAATGCTTATGCAATAATCGCCGGCAAAGACCACGGCATTATAACATCACTGAAAAACATCTCAACATCATATCATTGCTCGCAAAGACCTCGGCATCACAATATCATCATAAATTCGCCGGCAAAGACCCTGACATCATATCATATCTCGACCGATAAAGACCTCGGTCCCAAGATTTTTCATCTTTCTTACATCAATATCCAGAATCAATGCAAATATGCATGTCGTGGAATGAATGAACATGATATGAATTTCACAAACAAATCCACTCATAATTTCCAACCGCACAATATATATATATATATATATATATATATATATATATATATATATATATATATATATAAACATAGAATTCTCATCACTTAACCACATTTATCAATTCAAGTACCATAACAACACGCCAACTCACATTTACATTTAATCACCCCATTTTTATAATATTAAAAATATTTCACGTATCACACGTAGGAGAAAGGAACATTTGAGAATTCTACGAGAATTATAAAGTTTTGAAAGTACACTTGCCTTAGTCAAATCACGGTCAATCTAATACTTTGGTCTTTCCTTTTTGAATGAAATTCGTAGCACTACGATCTAGTCAAATAAGTTATCACCATAAGATTTCGAATTACAACTAACCACACTTAAACGATTATATGTCTAGATTAGATCCAACTCATCCAAATCCATAATTACATTTCAAAATATTAAGATAAATTAATTATTTACAGAATTTATGTTTGTGTCCAAACCCATTACCACGTGTTCAATTGGACATGTGTATGAGAATATATTTTTCAAGTCAAAAAGCAATATACTAACATGGCTATTAATTAGTAATAATTCTGTCTTGAAAAGAAATTCAAATCTTGAATTACTAACCCCTTATTTTTTTTTAATAAAAAGCATTGTGATTGGTCCACAAAAGAGGTGGCCCAAAAGTCCACCAAGAGACAAAGCATAAAGCTTTATTCTAAAGCAAACACAACTTGCAATTAATAATTATACTAACAGTAAAATAAAAAGATATTTTATATTTGGATCCATGTGTTTGCATGCTTAGCACGCGTACCCTTACTTCTCTATAAAATTCCTTATATATGTGTACATAGATTTTTCTCTTGCTCATATACCAGTGACCCATTCTTTTTATCTTTTACTTGTCTCATTTCTTCCATTAGCAAATAGTGAGCTCTTCTCTTCTTTGGTTATTATAAAGCAAATTTGCATTTTACCAACTAAATTTTCACAAATACTTAAGTCACTATCTTCTTCTTGGCAACAGTTGGAGCAACAAACTATAGCAGGTGGAAAAGCAATTCCATGGATTTATAACAAGCAGTGTATGAACATTATAATTGATAGGTGTACACATCCGTTCTTCATTTGATGATTCTTTTGTTTCTCTTAAATATTATTATTACTATGCAAATATAAACACAATTCAAGAGGTACTGCAGACCAACTTACTTGAATTCCTTTCTAATTTTTTTTATTTCTGTCTTCTGTAACTTTCATAATTCAATAGTAGATTTTTAATTAAATCATCAATTACTATGAGATGCTACCTATGCTGGCAATATTCTATGCTTTCTACATCCAAGAGCTACTGCATACATACATACATACATACATATATATATACACACATATACATACATACATACATATATTCATCAAAATAAATTCAACACTCATCATAAATAATATTCTCATAATAAGGTACTTAAAAATACACGAAAATAAACTCATTTATATAAAAATATCTTATTATAAAAGATTTAGAAAATCTGTCAATCAACACAACAATTTGATGAATATTTATTAGCTACAAGTGGAGCAATAATAAGAAAATAATATATTAAAAAAATTGGACCCAACATAAAATCTTAAAAAAATTCTATAACAATATTTCAGGGTTGTTATGTTATCCATCACTAAAAATCATGTTCGTCCTGGAACATAAGGTAGAAGAGAGTACCTGAATTTTAAAAAAGGTAAGGGTATTTAGCACACATGTCTGATTCTATCTCCTAAGTCGCCTCTCTAACTGGACGGTTCTTCAATTACACCTTCACGGATGCTATCTCTTTGTTTCTAAGCTTGCGAACCTGTCTATCCAAAACAGCAATAGGCTCCTCCTCAAACGACAAGTCTGGATTCAATGCCACCGAATCGAATGAAAGTATATGAGACTCATCGAGCACATACTTCTGGAGCATGGAGATATGGAACATAGGATGTACAGATAATAAACTAGGTGGCAAGGCCAGTCTATAGACCACCTCTCCAACTCTCTCCAAAATCTTAAATGGGCCAATAAATTGAGGGCTAAGCTTGCCCTTCTTCCCAAATCGCATCACACCCTTCATGGGTGATACTCTGAGCCAAACGTGATCGCCCTCCATAAACTCTAATGCTCGGACCCTCCTATTTGCATAGCCCTTTTGTCGACTTTGGGCCGTCAGGAATCTACCCTGAATCATACAAACTTGCTCCATATCATCTCTTAGGAAGTCTGCATCTAATGAGTCCGTCTTAGCAGAATCAAACCAACCAATCAGAGATCTACACTGTCTACCATACAAAGCCTGAAATGGAGCCATATGAATACTGGAGTGATAACTATTATTGTAGGCGAACTCTACTAAGGGCCGGTGTTGGTCCCAACGAGTACCAAAATCAATTACATACGCTTGCAACATATCCTCCAACACTTGAATATTCTGCTCAGACTGTCCATCTGTCTGAGGATGAAAGGCTAAGCTCATATCCAGCCGAGTCCCTAGACCATGCTACAAGGCCCTCCAAAAATATAAAGTGAAGAGTGAACCCCGATCAGAAATGATTGAAACGGGCATACCATGCAATCTAACTATCTGAATGATGTAAAGCTCAATTATATTTTCTGTTGTATACTTGACCTTGACTAGAATGAAATGGGTAGACTTAGTCAATCGATCCACGACTACATAGATAGAGTCATAACCACCCACAATAGTGGGCAAACCCAACACAAAATCTATCGTGATTCGCTCTCACTTCCATGTAGGAGTGGGCATCCTTTGAAACTCACCCCCAGGTTGCTTGTGTTCACACTTAACCTATTGACAAGTCAAACACTTAGCCACAAACTCTGAAATATCCTTCTTTACACCACACCACCAATAGTGCTGACTCAGGTCATGATACATCTTCGCTACTCCTGAATGAATGGAATAACGAGTACAGTGAGCCTCTTCAAGAATCAATTTAATCAAATCACCTACCTTAGGCACACAGACTCGACCTTCAATCCTTAAAACACCATCAGGATCAAGTACTGCTTCCTTAATCTCTCCTCTGGTCACTTTGTCTTTGATGAGGCAAAACTTCTTGTCCTCAAACTGACGCTCTCAAATCTAGTCCATCAAGGAAGAACGAGCCTCAAGGAACGCAAGAACAACGCCCTTCTCAGAAAGCTGTAACATGACTAGGCTATTAGCTAGACGCTGAACATCCCTAGCCAAAGGTCGCTCTTCCACTCGAATGGTGGCTAGAGTTCCCATACTAGAAGTCTTTCTACTCAAGGCGTCAGCCACCATATTCGCCTTCCCCGGATGATATAGGATGGTTAAATCATAGTCCTTTAGCAACTCCATCCACCTACGCTGCCTCAAGTTTAGATCTCTTTGACTGAATATATATTGAAGGCTTCTATGATCAGTGAAGACTTCACAATGTACCCCGTATAAGTAATGACGCGATAACTTAAGAATAAAAACCACAGCTGACTGAATATATACTGAAGGCTTCTATGATCAGTGAAGACCTCACAGTGTACACTATATAAGTAATGATGCCACAACTTAAGAACAAAAACCATAACGGCTAGCTCTAAGTCATGTGTAGGATAATTGTTCTCATGAACCTTCAATTGTCTAGAGGCATAGGCAATTACTTTACCCCTTTGCATCAATATACCACCTAACCCTACTCGTGACGCATCATAATATACTGTAAAGTCCACACCTGTCTCAGGTAACATCAAAATGGGAGCCGAAGTCAACAAGGACTTGAGCTTTTGGTATAACAAAGGAATCTAAGTACGGACAGAACACCCTATTCATCAACTCTATGAATGCTGCAGGGGCATTAGTCAATCCAAAAGACATTACTAAAAACTCATAATGGCCATAACGAGTTCGAAAAGCTATTTTAGGGATATCTGAGGCCCTAATCCTTAACTGATAATAACCAGACCTTAAGTCAATCTTAGAAAACATAGCTGCTCCCTGAAGCTGATCAAATAAGTCATCTATACGGAGAAGAGGGTACTTGTTCTTGACAGTTACCTTATTTAACTGCCTGTAATCTATACACATCCTCATATACCCATCTTTCTTTTTCACAAACAAGACTGGGGCACCCCAAGGTGACACACTAGGATAGATAAACCCTTTGGTCAACAGATCTTAGAGTTGTTCCTTTAATTTCTTCAACTCAACTGGAGCCATTCTATACGAAGGAATGGAGATGGGCTTAGTGTCTGGCTCTAGGTCAATGGAAAAGTCAATATCCCTATCAGGTGGAACACCTGGAAGGTTAGCTTGAAACACATCGACAAACTCCTGAACTACAGGAATAGACTCTATAGAAGGTGGTTCAATACTAGTGTCTCGAATGAAAGCCAAGTAAGACAAACACCTCCCTATTAATCAATTTCTAAGCATGAATGTAGGAGATGACTTTACAAGGATAAGAACCACTATCACCCTTCCACTTAATCTCTAGTACATCGGGTATGGCTAAGGTTACAATCATGGATGTAAGAGATGACTTTACTAGGATAAGAACCATTATCACCCTTCTACTCAATCTTTGGTACATTGGGCATAGCCAAGGTTACCATTTTTGCATAACAATCAAGAATAATATGATATGGGGAAAGCCAATCCATCCCTAATATAACATCAAAATCTACCAACTCCAGAATAATCAGGTCTACCTAAGTATCACACCCAAATAAAAAATAAGACAGGATCGATACACTCGATTCACCACTAAAGGCTCACCTATTGGTGTAGAAATATGAATGGGTACAGACATACAATCACATAGCAAGTCGAAGTCAGATGAAAAGTAGGATGACACATAAAAGTAGGTAGATCCAGGATCAAACAATACCGACGTAGGTCGATGACAAATTGAGATAATACCTATGATAACTACGTTAGAAGCCTCTGCCTCGGGCCTTCCTGGAAATGCGTAGTAATGTAGTCCCCTACCACCGCCCGTCTGAACAATGTCTTTACCCCCACTCTGTGGGACTATGGAACTACTCGCTCCTATACCAAGATTGCGGCCACCTCTATCTGTTTGAGCTCTGCCTCACCCTCTGTAGGGTTGTGGTGCCAGTAATCCAGTCTGAAATAAAGATTTGGGGTGGGCACCACCTCGTTCCCCCGATAAAGGACACTGTCGTAGCAAGTGATCAGGATCTCCACAACCAAAACAGAGCCTCTGACTCTAGGACTGATGTGTTGATCCTAATGAACTACTATAGCTATCTCGCCCTATAGACCCACGATATGCTTGACCACCCTCAAAAGCAGGTAGTGATGCATGAACTGGTCTTCGACGTTGGGATGAGCAACCCCCTCTATAGAACCCTCTACCTCCAGATGAGGTACCAAAGAATTGACCAGATGTACGAGCCCTTTTTGGGTCCCCAAACACTTCTCTCTCCATCAGCTCTGCCTCCTTAGCAGCACTCACAACAGACTATGAAGAGGCCCCATCTGTAGATACTCTAAATACCGCCTGTCGAAGAGAATAGTTCAATCCCCTAACAAATCTATGAACTTTCTCTTTCTCATTTGGAATAATAGTTGTAGCATATCTAGACAACTGACAGAAACGGGTCTCATACTCAGTGACTGACAAGTCATCCTGCCTCAGACTTTCAAATCTCAACCGATTCTCCTCCCTCACACTCCAAGGAATAAATCTATCATAAAAAGCACTAGAGAACATTTCTCAAGACATTATGGGAGATCCCGCAGGCAAGGATCCTGAGTATGTCCTCCACCATTCTCTGGCTAGCCCACGAAGCTGAAGAGTAACATATCGAACCCCGTGTGACTCAGCTAAGCCAACAGTATCAAGCAGCTCCGTCCTCCACCATTCTCTGGCTAGCCCACGAAGCTGAAGAGTAACATATCAGACACTGTGTGACTCGGCTAAGCCAACAATATCCAACAGCTCCTTGCAAGTAGTTAGAAATTTATGAGCATCCTCTGTCCTTCCACCCTGAAATTGAGGTGGGTTTATCTTCCTAAACATCTCATAACAACGCTGCTCACCCTCAGTCAACATAGCCATAGATGCACCCTGAACCTCAATAGTTGGTGCAGGGTCAGTCTTCACTCTAGTACCTACTGGTGGCTGCTCTATCGGATCATGGTCCAGTGGAACTTGATGATGATCTGGGTTTTGAGCTCCTCCTCTAGTTTGAGAATCGCCTGGCGTGCCTGTCGTATTACCATTTGGAGCAAAACTCTCAAGTACACTTAGCACCCTCAATAGAGTATCCTGCAACAAAGGTGAAGTTGCGTGCTCTGAAGGAACCTGGTTCCCTCAAAGGGCAGTCGTAGGATCCAAAGCAACCTCTATGGCACCACCTCTCGCGGTTGCTGCTTTACGACCATGACCTCTAGCTCGAGCTCTACCCCTACCTCTAACTGGGGCCTCAACAGCTGCCTCAGGGGCTGCCTCACCCCTACCACCAGAAACGGTAGCTCTAGTCCTTGCCATCTGTCCAAAGAACACGGGCATAACTGTTAGAACTCGTACTTTTATGCATTGAAACCATTATGAAATTTGGGACTAATGTGGCATTGTTAGAAAATTTAGGACTAAAGTGACATTATTAGAGAGTTTGAGACCAAAGTGACATTATTAAAAAATTTGGGACCCAAGTAGAATTTTCAAAACTTGGGATCTTGAAGATTATTTGTGGGGCTCACTTGAAATTTGTTGGGTTTTAATTGGACTAAGTGTGGTGTGGGTCCCACACACTTGGCAAGCCTTGTATGTATATAAATAAAAATACGTATGCATGTAAGAACATCTTTCTTATCACTTTATTATCTACACTTAGAACAAAGTCTATATGTTGTGTTTATGGATTGATATTTAAATAGTGTAATATGATCATTATGAGATGAAACGAGGATTTGGGAACCACTTATATGTTTATGGGGAGTGTTGGGGCCGAATGGATATGTATGTATGTTGTGTGGTATTGTGTTGTGTAGGAATGATAAATGGAGGCCTAGTTAGTGTATTGTGATCATTGTAGTGTGAAGGAATGGATGAAAATCATTTTATGCATACATGTAGCATGTTGGCCGAATTGGGTCTATGTATATAGTATAATGTTTTGTTGTGTTAGAAATATGCATTTGATGTTTAGTTGGTATAATATGATGCTTGGAAGGTAAAAGAATACTTGGATATCATCTAAATATTTATATAAGTATGCTGTCCAGTTTTTGTAAGTGTGCTAAAATGACGAGATCTAGTGTATTTAGTATTGTAATGGCATTAGAAATGCTTGTTGATGTTGTTGGGTTGTTGTTGTTGTTGTTGACTAGTTTGAGCCGAGATAGATTCTCGGGGTGGCTTATTTTAAGAGGAAATGCTGCCGAATTTTTCGTAGAATTTAAGGACAACTTGGAATTTAGTACCCAAGGAATCCTTAGCTAATTGTGTACATTGTTATAAATTAATTGTAGACGTTGGGCATCCCGAAGCTTGAGTTGAATTGGGTTTGCATTTGGATTAGTTCAGAGAAGTGATTGAGGTATATAAAGCCACCTTACTTCTTTTGGCATGTCTTAGAAGAATATAGGTTATGATACGAACTCTGTTCCCGCAATCCGAGCTTGGGTACAGTCCGTATTCATTCCTTGGCACTCTTATGTTAATTTTGTCATAATATTGACTCTTATGCTTTAAAGTTTGTAAGTTGTAAAATATGCAAAATTTGATAAGTTTTGAAAGAATTTATTCTCTAATAATTTTAAAACTACAAGTGTTCGTAACTTTCGAAAGAAAGCTTGGATTACCTTGAAAAAGGTTTTGAAATACTTCGTAGGAGCTTGTAGGATCTAAGATGAGTATGTTCCTTATAGGTTGGGCCAGATCGGGTTCCCATGGGCCATGGGTCCCGCGACGTCCTTTTATGCGATTTTCATAACTTTTGAAAGAATTTGTAATAATTACCATTCTGATTTTGAACATAACTATTTTACTGATCTTTCAGATTTATGATAATAATTTTTATGCATATGATTTCTCACAACTCTGCTTGTGCCTATTATGATATCATTCACCGATTCCCGGGCCAGTTATTTTCGTGCGCATTATGATATATCTGTTTCGTCGTTACACTATTTTTGGCGGGTCGGCTTTGCCCAAGGGCCGGACTCCGCTTAGTTGGTGTGATACAGTAATTGGGCTTTCTGATATGTTTGCGATATGTGATGGAGATTTGGTCTGGAGATTTGAACTTTCTGGCGTTATGCTGTGGATGGTGTGTGCCTGGAGGTGCCATTATTTCGATCTGTTAGGCATAATTTAGGTTTTTTTTTAACTAAATATTTGATGTTTTAGATATGCATTTGACTTTCATACTGCTGTTTTGGATTATTACTCTGATTTATATTCTGTACATTCTACTTTACATGCTCGGTACATATTTTGTACTAACCCCCCTTTGCTTCGGGGGCTGCGTTTCATGCCCGCAGGTACTGACTAGAGAATTACTGACCTATCAGCTTAGGACCTCCGTCTGTTGTTTGAAGTGTTCCTCTACTCCGGAGCCCACTTTTGATAGATATGCGTACTTTGTTAATTTGCATTATGTATGAATATATTCGTTCAGGGGTACGACGGGGCCCTGTCCCATCTTATGGTTCTGTTAGTCTGTTAGATGTCTGTGGATACATACGTGTGGGTTGTGCCCAATTTGTCTGATTAGATCGGCATAATATATTTGATATGTTTGATAGGCGGTTTTACCCGCCATATCGGCCTTGTCGGCCCATCTTTGTACACATGGTATGCGATTAATTTCGTTTGGTCTCTGTTGGCACATTTTGACACGCAGGTCAATTTTGGATTGTCCATAAAACCAAAGGAACTCTGCCAAAATTTGCTGTGAAAATAAGATATGTATTTGTAGTCTGGCTTTGTATTTGCGTTTGGGTGCCCAACCCGGGCACGAGTCACAGCCCACGGGGTTGGATCGTAACAGAAGTGCTATCAGAGCGGTTCATCCTCAGAGTGTCCACAGACCGTGTCTAGTAGAGTCTTGTTTATCGGTGTGTCGTGCATCACATCTATAAACAGAAGGCTACAGGACATTTAGGATGTTACTCTTTTTTTTATCGTAGATCGTGCGTTAGAGCGGTGTTAGTAGGATGACCCCTTTTCTGACAAATTATTTTGGTTTCAGTGATATCTCCAAGAAAGACCCTCGCTGCCCAGAAAGGCAAAGTTGCAGTAACAAATGAGACTAGTAGAGCTCGGGTGATTACTAGGGCTCGTGCCCAGAGTGCGTCCCCGATAGTTTTTGAGGTTCGAGTGCTAAAGCCTTCAGCCCCTCAGTTGGGTGTAAGAATTGGGGAGATGCAAGAAGCGGCCCAGATCGGTAGAGATATTGTCCG
>DF361783.1:48967-67305 GCA_000787875.1 Solanum virginianum
TACAAACAAATGACTAACATCTTGCAAAATACATGAAAAAAGCAATTATAAAAAGATGGTTCAAATCATATTAAATAAAACTCATTTCAAATATATTACTACATTCTCCTCGACGAGATATTGTGTTTTGAAAGGTGTACATAATATACTCATTAGAAACACTACTAAATACTTCCTTTTCTATATAAGACACCAAACAACCACTCAAAAATTCATCATCCATTCGGTTTCGTAGGTTAGACTCAATCAATTTCATTGCAGAGAAGGCTCTTTCAACTGTAGCAGTAGCAACTGGCAAAAGTAAAACAAATTTCACTGGTCGAAACACAGAGGATAAGTTTTATGTGTCTTTGTCTCAATTAATTTCTCAGATAAATCAGCAAGCCCCTTCACATTGGAAAATCTTTTATAATGATCCCGAATATCAACAATATAATTCTCAAGCTGAAAACGAAGGTCAATCATTGAATGTTTATGAAAATCATTAGGATATAACTCATCCAATTTCAATATCTTTACAATCATTAGCATACTACAACATACATACAACCTTAATAACACATAAAATAATATTAAATCTCACCTTACCACTTCAACTTCCTTAATTGAGCAAGGATTCCAAAAGTGAAGAATAAATATTTTTCTTGCTCCAACAACCCTTCCAAGCTACTAAGGGGACCCAATATAGTAGGTTTGTATCAACAAATAATTCTTGGAATGGAAGAAAGTGAATTTCAAATTTCCAAGGGGGATTGGCCGAGAGGTGTTCTAGGTTGTTCTTCAACTTTCTCAATTTTTTTCTAAGTGTAGGAAATGGTAAGAATATAAGAGATCATCTTATATATATAGACAAACTTTGGCCAAGTGTACATGGCCCACACCACACTTGTTCCAATTAAAATGTGGCACCAAAATTGTATGGGCCCCACCTTATCACTTCTAGATTTTCAACTTCCAATAATTCCACTTTGGTCCCAACTTTTCCAAAAATGCCACTTTAGTCCCGAATTTTCCAATAATGCCACATTAGTCTCAAATTTTCGTAATTGTTCCCATGCACGAGATGCGGGTTCTAACACCCTACTAACCTATTAGCCCACTACTCTAATTCGCGACCTCCACTCCTTCCTATCTAAGGTCATGTCCTTGGTAAAATCAAGTTTCACCATTATCTTGTCTGATCACCTCCCCCCAATACTTCTTCGGTCTACCTCTACTCCTCCGTGTAACTCCTAAATCCAACCTCTCGCACCTCCTGACAGGAGCATCGGTACTCTTTCTCTGCATGTGTCTAAACCATCGTAGTCTCGCTTCCCTCATCTTATCAGCCACAGGGGCCACCTCGAGCTTCTCCCGAATGGTCTCATTCCTAGTCTTATTACTCATGATATGCCCACACATCCATCTTAACATGCTCATCTCCGCAACCTGCATCTTCTAAACTTATGAATTTTTGATTGGCCACACTTCACTCCATAGAGCAAAGATGATCTAACGGGCTTTAGCAAGACCTAATTCTTGATTCAAACCCTTACTAGTTTCAAGCTCACATTTGTGTAGTGCTTCTTCAATCTCTTTTGCTTGAGATTCACGAAGTTCATCTCTACGCTTAAAAGAACCTCCAATCATATTTAATATATCTGAAATAAATGATAAAAGTTTTTGCACTTCATCACATCTTCTAGAAATCGCAACAAAAGTTAACTGTAGTTGATGAGCAAAACAATGAATAGAATGTGCACCTTTACTTTCTTTTTTAATTAATTTTTTGAGCCCATTCAAATCTCCTTGCATATTGCTTACTCCATCGTAGCATTGTCCACGTATATAAGATGAACTCAAAGAATGTTTAGGTAGTACAACAACAATTTCCTTTTTTAGACACAAAGCATTAGTATCACGAACATGAACGATACCAATAAATCTCTCCATTGCACTTCTCTTTTTTATCAACATACCTCAAAACAATAGCCATTCGCTCCTTACTTGATACGTCACGAGATTTCATCAACTAATACAGAAAAGTAATCATCATTTAAATCTTTGATGATATACTTAATTGTTTCCATATTACATGCATTGATAATATCTCGTTGAATATATGGAGAAATTAAATGATGATTATTTTTTGGAGCTTTTATAAATACCTGAGCAATATTATCACATTGTTTAATGTACCATTCTAGAAGTTCAATGTAATTACCTTTATTGAGAGAAGATTCATCTTCACGATGTCCCCCAAAAAGATAATCCTCGATTTAAAAGATATCTTATGACATCAATGGCAGCTTCTAAACGAGTTCGATATTCTAAATTTTGTTGATCAGATTGCCTAGCAATCACACTTTGAATGGATCAAACAAATAACAATAGAAGCAAAAAGCCGCATCTTTTGTTATACTATATTCTAACCAATCATACTCCTTAACCCATTTAGAATTAAAGCGACGAAATTTACTATACATAAATCTCTTAGGAAACTCATGATTTCGAGGTTGGAAGGGACCTTTTTGAAGATATGACCTTCTGATTGCATCATGATTATTTGGATAATATTTTCAAATAGGTAATCTTTCTCCAAGATCAACCCGTGAGGAATTTAGATCAATTCCTTCATTTTGTCGATATTTTTTTTGACTCATTACCTCGTTCTTCCAAGTAAGTTGAAGTTGAAGTTGAAGTTGAAGCTTAAGTTGTTAAACTTGACTTTGTACGTTTGGAATCTTTTTTAAAAAAATATCGCTCCATTAAATATAGAGTAAGATCATATAATCTGCACAATTAGTAATTTAGGATCAAATAATAAATGAATATGGATAATCTATACTATATTAAAAGTGTGAAGGTCCTTAGAAATGTTGTATGAACTTTTTGCCCTTCATTAAATACTCTTCTTTAGACAAAATCGTCATTTCGCTATGTTTCTTAATTTATTATTTAATCTTTTATTTATTTAGTTTGAAGACTCACTTTTGGATTAGAATTTCTTTATATTTAGAATTCACTTTTGGTTTAGGACTACTCTATCTAAATAATTAACTAAAATATTGACTATCAAATATTTTGTTAATAAAAGTATATAATATAACAAGTTTAAATAAAGAAAAAAATTCAATAAAATTATGTTGGAAACATTAAACTACTCTTTTTATATTTAGGAATCTTTTGTTTCATTAAATTGTAACTAGTTAATTATTTAATTTCAAATTATTCAACACTAAATTATTATTTTATGTATTAAAAAACTATTGACATCACAAGGCAAGAAAATAGCCTACGTTTACTAGCCTATTAACCTTTTATCCTAATACGCGACCTCCATTCCTTCCTATAAAGGTCATGTCCTTGTTGACATAAAGTTGTGCCATATCCTGTCTAATGATCTCCCCCCAACTCTTTTTCTGTCTACCTCTACCCCTTCACATAACCCCTAAATTCAACCTTTCGCACCTCTTAACAGGAGCATCGGCATTCCTCCTTTGCATATGCCCAAACCATCTTAGTCTCGCTTCTCTCATCTTGTCTACCACAAAGATCACCCCAACCTCTCCCAAATGATCTCATTCTTAATCTTATCACACCTGGTATGTCCATAGATCCATCTCAACATCCTCATCTCCGCAATCTGCATCTTCGGAACATGCGAATTTTTGACTGGCCAGCACTCAATCTCATATAGAAAAGAGGGTCTAACTACCATTCTGTAAAACTTATAAGTTTAGGTGGTATCTTCTTATCACACAATACTCCAGTCACAAGCCTCCATTTCATCCATGCTACCCTAGTACAATGTGTGACGTCGTCATCGATATCACCATTATTTTGGATTATAAACCCAAGATATTTAAAGTCTTCTCTCTTAAGAATAGATTGAGTGGCAAGCCCCACTGCGATGTTAGCTTAATCCCTCACAACATTGAATTGCACCCAAAGTATTCTATTTTGGTCCTACTCAATTTGAACCATTTGGACACCAAAGTATGTCTCCATACCTCCAACCTATCATTAACTTTACCCCTAATCTCATCAATTAGTATTATGTCATCCGCAAATAGCATACACCATGGAACCTCCTCTTGAATAGATTGTGTCGACTCATCTATCACTAAGGCAAAAAGAAAAAGACTCAGTACAGATCCTTGATGCAGTCCCATCTCAACAAAAAAATACTCCGAGTTACCTTCCACCGTTCTTACCTGAGTTTTGGCCCCGTCATACATGTCCTTTATCACCCTAATATACATCATTGGAACTCCTTTCGCCTCTCGACACCTCCAAAAAACATTTCTTTAAACTCCGTCATAGGCCTTTTCAAGATCAATGAATACCATATGAAGGTCCCTCTTCCTTTCTTTATATTTCTCCACCAGTCTTCGAATAAGATGGATTGCTTCGGTAGTAGATCGCCCCAGCATAAATCCAAACTGATTCTCTGAAATAGACACTTCTCACCTTCATTTCCACCACTCTCTCCCAAACCTTCATAGTGTGACTTAGCAACTTGATACCCCTGTAATTGTTACAATTTTGAATGTCACCATTGTTCTTGTACAATGGAACCATTGTACTCCTCCATTCATCGGGCATCTTAGCAGTCTTCAAAATAGCATTAAACAACCTAGTCAACCACCGCAAACCATCTTTGACAATGCTCTCCCAAAAATCCACCGTAATCGTATCGGGCCGGCTCGCTCTTCCTCTGTTCATCCTACTAATAGCTCGTCTAACCTCCTCAACACTAAATCGCCTGTAATAACCAAAATCTCAATGACTATCAAAGTGTGCCAAATCCCCCAACTCTATATCTCTGTGCCCTTTCTTATTTAAGAGTTTGTGGAAGACAATTTGCCATCTTTGCTTAATAGAAGTCTTGGCCACCAACACCTTACCATCTTCATCCTTGATACACTTCACTTGGTCCAAGTCGCGAGCTTTTCTCTCTCTCTTTGTGAGCCTATATAATCTTGTCCCTGCCTTTTTCTTCTAGCTCGACATACAAACATTCAAATGTTGTTGTCTCAGCACTCATGACGGCCAACTTTGCTTCTGCCTTCGCCGTCTTATAGATATCCCTAAGCCTCCGTGTTTCATCCTCATCCATATACTCTAGAGACATTGAATAAGCAACCATCTTATAGTTTTCACATGCTTTTAACTTCTCCATTCCACCACCAATTACCTTGACTTCCACCACAAATCCCTTTCGATACCCTAGTACCTCGGCAACTACTTTTCTAATGCAATCAGCAGTTGTGTCCCACATGTTGTTCACATTCCCGCTATTACTCCATGCCCCCAAACTACTCAGCTTTTCCCTGATCTCTCGAGCAAGGGCAGGATCTAATCCTCGGTCGGTCATAAAAAGTCGTCTTCCTCTTATCCCTCTTAATCTCTAAGTCCATTACCAAAAGCCTTTGCTGAGTGGAAATATTCTAATTCAGAATAATCTTGCAATTCTTACAAAGGCTTCTGTCACCCTTCCGGAGGAGTAAGTAAACAATCTAAGTCTTAGCTATTGTACTATGAAAGGTAATCAAGTGATTTTCCCTCTTTGGGAAACATGAGTTTATAATAACCAACTCAAAGGCTTTAGCAAAATCTAAGAGAGACGTCTCACCTTCATTTCTCTCCCCAAAACCAAAGCCTAATCTAAGAGAGACGTCTCACCTTCATTTCTCTCCCCAAAACCAAAGCCTCCATGAACATCATCAAAACCACTCGAAGTTGCAACAATATGCCGATTAAAGTCTCCCCCCATGAAGATCTTTTCTATGTCTAGTATATCTCTCACAACCTCATCCAAATCTTCCCAAAGGAGCTTTTTTACTTCCTCATCTAGGCCCACTTGAGGTGCATAGGCACTAATAACATTCACTATATGTCTACCGATAATAAGTTTAATAGACATCATAATATTATTAATCCTCCCCTCAATCACACACTTTCTAAGATCCTCATTTACTGAGTACCATAATTTAAACCCGTCCACATCTCGGGCTTTGTTCCATGACCCTACTCTCAACTTAAGTAAGCCTGTCCCTTCTTATCACTACTACCCTTCGCCTCCCTAACCGCAGACGTGATCCTAGTCCATCATGAGTCCCCAATGCCACTAAACTAATAACTAAAAACTTGATAGACTACAAAAGATCGAGAAGACATTAATTTCATTAAGGGTAAAAAGAAAATTTTAAGGTTAAATAATTTCTAATTAGTAAGCTGACATTCTTTATGGGACGAACTAAAAAAAAGGTGCCACATAAAATGAGATATAGGGAGTAAAAGATTGTTCTCTCTAACAAGTTAAGCTTTTAGAAGATGGTCGCACAACAAAATATGTTATGGAAGCAGGCAGAGATCCCGAGTTCAAGTCTCACTGCCACGCTTCATTAAAAAGATTTCACATGTTTGACCAATCAAAACAAAATCTGGACCACATGTGAAAGGCATATTGAAGTCATACGTGAGTAAATAAAAGTGTACCCTCTCTAATAGTCAAAGCTTTTAATAAGGTGGCCATATAATTGAACAACTGAGCTTTTGAAAACTCATCAATTTATCTTTTTATATTGACACAGCTGTTTGCTAGACTTAACTTCAAATAATATCTCAGAGTCTCAGACCTTAAACTCTGGCCCCTTTTTCCAAGGATCCATCTGACAGGCTTCCTTCAGAATTTCAAAAGTCCATAACAGTTGCTTCAATCCAAGTCAAGAGATGGTGAAACTAGCAAGAACTTGTGAATATAATGCATTTGAATTGATGCAGGACAAAGAGAATTGATTTTACTGTGCGGAGCTGTTAATAAGCTGGTTTCCAGTTCACAATCTCATAACATGTCCACCAATTCTGAAGGTCCAAATCCCAAAAGATTGTTGCCAACCTCTTGATCAAGTAAAAAATAGTTCAGATAAATAATGTAGCATGCAGGCTTGCATGATTACGACTAGGTAACGAACCTAACACCACAAGTCAAATAACTGAAACCAACTAGAAACAAAGGAACTTACGACATCTGAGAAAGCAACAGAAAGAGAACCAATAAGTATGCAGAAAGCAGCACCATACTTGCTGTCTACAAAGGTGGCCATCAAAAACCATGAGAGTGCTCCAAGAAGTCCTGATAGTACCAAATATGACCTTCTCCGGTATCCAAAGAGTGGGAAGGAATCACTATAAAGCAAAACCAATGTCATGACAAATCAGTTACAGAAATAACTAGTTAGATAAATAAGGATGCAATGTGAATTGAATTTAACCTGATGAATCCATATAATGGCTTTACAAGCCATGGCAATGATGAGAAACCAGATATAACACCTGTCTAGTTAGCCACAAATAATGTGTCAGTCATTGTACTCAAATCCAAAGAAGAGGTTGCCAGTGACAGAAAATAAACCAGAGTGTCATACAGGTCCCATTTAAAAATGCCCATTATCAACTGAAGACAGAAACGCTGAGGCAAGGAATGGTGAACTGGAAATATCATACTCAAAATCTTTACAGAAAACTATGAATCAATTTAGAAAAATGATATGCCTAGTTTCATGGTTTCAGGGCCCAGATGAGAATGAATACAAAGCTCACAGGTTGATTCATATTGTACAATCAACTCTATTTATGATCTGAGAAGAAGTAGATAAGAACATGTTTAATGACCATATGTATAGTATACCATTGGTAAAAGCACCTCACATATATAACATTTTTAAAGAAGGGATATACATAAATAAATGCATAACTATGTATACATTTATATAACTTTCTGGTAAATGATGATGAAACTGGGTAAAGGAGACAAAAACTAATATAGAGGTAGTTTCTAAGAGCAACACTGTAACTATTACAACAACAACATAGCCAGTGGAATCCCACAAGTGGGATCTGGGGAGGGTAGAATGTACACAGACCTTACCGCTACCTCATAGAAGTAGAGAGGCTATTTCCTGGGAATCCTCGTCTCAAAAATTCATAAGCAGCAACACTGTAACTATTGAACTTATAAAAATATTTGTTTAGGTGACAAGGGAAACCTGCAGCCGCTACCCTTGGGTGTGCACAGGGTAAAACCCCTGCTCCTATGCAATAGCTGTAAACCACACAACAGAGGTGATCGCGTCACTAGGCAAGCCCGGTGCGATGAGCTTGACCTAGAAGGCAACCCTTTGCTTTCGCTAGCAAAGACTTTCAAACTTGATACCTCCAACATGGAAGTCCCAAGCCCAACCAACTGGACCACTCTGAAGGGTTGAATTTATAAAACAATTTGAAGTCTAGATGTAGAATAATACAACAACAAACTATGCCATAACCCAATCTAGTTACATAAAGAGGGACACGACGGAAAAGGAGGAGAATGAGCAAAATTTTGAGATGAACCATTGGTAAGCAGAGGTTTCCATTTAAATAAAATTGTAGTTCAACCGGCTCTTTATGCATCTTAGATTCAGAATCCACATAAAACTTCAGGACAGTATAATTAGTTTACCAACTCAAAATCGAATAAGATATGAGTTTGTGGAAGTTCAACCAACAATGTAAAGTAGTGTTCCCCAAGAAGATGGCATACCTCTGCTGGATCTAGGTGTAGGTCATCTTTCAAATAAAAGCTAACAGCAAGATCTGAAAGGCCTAAGACACCTTGAACAAAATATACCATAGCAACTGCAATGTTATCTGGGGTTAGTTCCACCCCAAAGCATCTGGCTGAGCTAATAGAATTTTTGTCCTTTTGAGAACCAGTTTTATCAGATGAACTTGAATCTTCATTGCTAGTGGTTGTCAGGAGATCCCCGTTTCCTGCAGATTGGTCAGATAGGGATATGTCATAAATAATTGAACCTATGTCAACTTCTGTGAATATAAATGATCCCTTATCCTCTTTTCATGCCAATATGCTGATAATACTTGTGCATCCTAGTGAAAATTCTTGTCCATAGGAATGTGATATGCTAATATCAAGGACCTTTTAACCAGAATGTCTAGGTTAAGCAAAGAAAAATCTGCTAAAATTACGCTGAAAAACACACATCCGTTAATATATTGGAATAAACAATGATAAGTCTTACTTCAGTGAGTAGCTGCTCTTTTGTCTTAGGAGCGCACATAGGTTTAAGATGGTTGAACATTATGAAGCATCAATTCCGAGGGCAGACAGATATTCTACCCTGCCGCAGATGGAAATCATGGTATTAAAGTGGAGAAGGGTAGAGAGATGGGCCTGTGTGAGTCCATTTATTCACCGAATTCTGGAGTGTGCTCCACATTGGTCCTTTGGGATTTTTTGGTTATTGAATAACAAAAAAAAAAAAAAATCAATCCCATTCTGTGAAAGTGGGATCATCCGATCAATCAATCAATCAATCAACTAAGCATTAATCCTAAGAAGCTGTAATCCTCTATATCCATTTCCCCTCCAATTATGAGCACTATGAAAGAGTTATCATTGCCCTTCCATATATCACTCTGCACCTTTAAGGCAGAGGTTTCCAAGCTTCGTAAAGATTATCATGTGTCTTCTTAGTTTGATACTTTAAAAGCGCCATAGATAATCTTCTAGAAGTTTTTGTACATGTGAGGGACTTGATTCTTTATTACACTCGCTAAATGCTATGAGACAATTGATTTGAGGTAATAATTTGTTTCTTGTATACTACACATGAACAAAATTGTCATGCAGACAATTCAATTTTAAGTAATAATATGTAACAACTACTTGAGCTGCAGTAAATGCTTAGCATTTTCCGCATCTGAAAATGGCAGTGATCACTTTTCCATCAATTCCTGTAGTATGAAAAAAATATAATTTTGATCACTTTTCCATCAATTCCTATAGTATGAATAATATAATTTATGGATAAACCGTATTGATTTGGTCCCCGTATTTCAACAAACAGATATATGGGGAAAACCCATGTTTGATAAAAGGACAGACTGACCCGTGAAGCATGGTTAAATCATAACCGATAAGATGCTTACTCCAGCTTACAAAATTTGGATGAATCATCCCCGGTGCATCTTGGACCGATGCTGCCTTGGGACAGCCAAGGCTGCTTCGTAACCGGGTAGCCAACAGGACTCTTCCCAGAAAGGATTACTTCAGAGTTGGAACACCTTCATAAAGATTCTTGGATAGATCAGCAATCATTCTAGAGTCTCACGCGATCCTGCCTCCAATCAGCCTCCAGCCCAATATCATAGCCCAGACACGTGTTGCTACGTAGCCTTTTCCGTGCTAAGCAAGTACTCATTTCACATTGAAACGACGGATTGGCTTTTTTGGCCTATAAAAGAGCCCTCTCAAAGAAGGAGAGGGCATTCGGAAAATCACAGAAATAACCTAGAAAACCTTTTTATCTCATTTTCTGATGTTTTCCATGGAAGAAGACTCTCAACCTTCTTCTTGCTTGTATTTCCTATTCTTTTGAGCAATGTCAGTTCTTGTATTCATTTGCTCCCTCGAATGTTGGCAAGGAAATAAACATAATGGACCTTAATCCACTTGTCTTTAACACCATTTTACAAGTTTTACAGTTAACAAAAATGACATTTTCTCCAGGAAACAACAGACAATTTCATTTCCGAGTTATCAAACTTGCAATCGTAACAATGAACACCTATGTACTTGAAAATTGGAATTTGTAACCGTAATCCTCCATCCTTTCCTAGCAAATGAGCTAAGAAAATACAACTACTACTTTTCTTTTTCAGCATCGTCTACTGTAAGAATAACTTAGTAAAGTTAACCATATATAAACGATTAGATTAAAAGAAAATCATACATTGCGCAATATAAAACATATCGTTAATAATGTGTGCATAACTTACGATTTATAGAATCAAGCAACGGTTCAGCATCGTTTTCTTGTTGGACTTGGTTTTCCGGCAGTGCAACGGTGACTGACATTTTGGTGTCAGGTGGAGGAATGCCGTTTCCGGGGAAACCGGGGGAGAATTGGAGAGAGGAAGAGGAAGGGCAAAATTGGATTTGCGGAGGGTAAGATGGAGAGCGTCAACGTAAACATTTCAGAACTAGTTTTTCGTCCGTTGTCTTGTTCTCCTCTGGTTTTTCTTAATAAGAAAAAATGAAATATTAAAATTTGGAGCAAGAAGTAGAAAAATTATTGGGGCAAATGTATTTTAATAAACAATAATTGATTTTAGTAATGTTTTTTTTTATTATTATTTATAGTAATATATAGCAATATTATAATAAATTTTTACTTTAATTATACACTCAATATAAATTTATTACAAGTATTTAAAAATATATTGTACTTATTTGTTAAGAATTTGACACAATTTGTATTTAAGTGTGTGATAAATAAATTAAAATGTATTATCCACCAATAAAATTTATATTATATATGTTTTATAAATAATTTTCTATGATATATATTAAAATTGTATTATAAGTGTTCATAAAAAAATTATTATTATTATAAATAATAAATAATTTTAATATATATATATAAGCGTGGGTGCCCTTGGACGTGTACTTTCGTAATTTCATACCTTCAAAGAAGGCTTATAACAATAGTAAAATATAGTTGTTGCTAGTGCTTTGCCGATATCTGCTGACCTTCTATGCTTTCTCCGTTGCCCCTATGATTTCGATTCAAGTGAATTGATCCACGTGGCTTACCCTTCATTTTTCAGTTGTTCGCTCTTCTCTTTCTTGCTATGGTTTGAAATAAAAAAATTTCACCTTGCTCCTCGACTTCGAAAACTCAAGGGTTCATAGCGTCCCAAAATTATAAAAAAGTGACTTTGGAAAAAATTTGGGAAGATAATCACCTTATTAGAATCAATCAATAGAATTAAATAGTATTCTTCAATTTCTCTTACTTTTCATTTTGAATTGTCAAAATGTAATTGAACAACATTTAAGATCCTCTTTTCGTGTTGTTAATTTTTTAATTATCACAATTTTTCTTACAATCAAATAATATAAATTTAAATTGTATCTTTTATAATATTGATATAAAAGGGCATAATTTGTAATATTTTTATATAATTTTTAAATATCTAAATTTTTATTTTGAAATATTAAATTAATGTAATCTTACTTAACTTTGAAAATTAATCAAATTTACTCTAAAAAATCATAATATGACAACTAAAAAAACAAAGTAAATATTGTTCATCATATTAATATGAGAAGAATATAACTTATAATACTTTTCTTATTATTTTTAAATATCTAAAGTTTATTACTCCACTTAAATTTTAAAATTTAATCAAATTAACTCTTGTGGAACCAATGTAATTGTTTGATAAAAAGAAACATAAAAAATATATTAGAAAAATCAACTTAGAAATAAATATGGAGAAAATAATCACGTAACATTACAGTGAAGAATCGATTTTGAGAAGTAGCAAGTCATTATCATTGGATTGTTGTATGCTCCCTCCGTTCACTTGAAGAAATTTGGTTTATATATTTCTTGAAAATTGAACGGACGGCAAATGTATTTTTTTCGTACGTAACAAAATTAGATTACTATATTTTACACAAGGAATTAAAAATTTCATGGGCTATCTTATTTTGATTATTATTATTTGATTTTTTGAAAATATTTATATGCCTATCTATTTGAGAACAATTTCATCTATTTTTTTTCTTTGATGTTCATTTACAAATAGCTTAAATTCAGGTAAAATAAAATTATTAAACTTTAGTCATATGATATTTTAGCTATTGCATGATTTTGGAATAGTTAGACTTACAAATTTTTAAAGGTTATTTAAATTAATTTTTTTTATCATTAAAGAATATGATGTAGTGAATGAGGTTATTTTTCTCTTACAAGAATTTTCAAGTTCGAGCATTGGATATGAAAAGAATTTTCATAAAAACTTTTTTCTTTGAATAGGACTTTATACGGTACGAATCCGAAATAATTGAATTTCATATGAGTGCCGAACGCTAAATGAAACTTTTAAAAAAAAAAAATAGTTGGAGTTGAGGTTGAAAATCTGAAAAAAAAAGAATATTTAGAAGTTGATAAAATAAATTGTGGAACTTCAATCTTGCCAACTGCTTTTCTCAATTCTCCCCTATTGACTTTTACTTGTAAATGGTTTTGCAATTTTAAGATCAAATTGATTGAATTTTAAAGTTAAATAAAAATAGTTAAATTTAATTTTAAAATATAAAATTTAGATGGTTGAAACTAGACGATAAATGTTAAAAGTTATAATTTTTCTTATATTAATATGATAAAAAAAATACATCTTAAAATAGTAATTAAAATTTATATAATTTAATCTTAATAAGTACAATAGTAACAAATAAAAATGAACGAAAGAGTACATCTCACTAAGCACCGTTCATTTATTACAGTATTAAAAATAATGTACATTTCTTGCCTGTCACCCCAAGTATTGAATAATCGAAAGAAGCTTTTCATTAAATAAATAAAAATATGATAATGCATGAAGCCCACCAAAGTTGACCCCTTCCACATTTTCAATCATAAATTTCACCCTTAGCTGGCAAAGTCTACTCCCTAAAATCACACAGCAAATTATGATAAAACCTCTCAAATCTTGATTGTTCTCATTTTGTGCAATAACAAAATGGCTGAAACAAGTAACGTATCAGACACCAAAGACGAATTCACTGAAATAACTCTGAGGCAAATTGAACTATCAGATGTGGATGATTTCATGGAATGGGCAACAGATGAAAAAGTCAGCCAGCTTTGCACTTGGGATACTTGCACTTCCAAAGACCAAGCTTTGGATTTCATAAGCAATATTGCGATTCCACATCCATGGCTACGAGTCATCTGCCTTCAAAACAGAGCAATTGGGACAATTACTGTGACACCAAATTCTGGTTGTTTTGATAGTTGTAGAGCAGAGCTTGGTTATGTATTGGCTCACAAGTATTGGGGTAAAGGGATTGTCACAAAAGCAGCGAAAATTGTTGTATCAAACATATTTAAAGAATGGCCAAATCTTGAAAGGGTTGAGGCTTTAGTGGATGTAGACAATAAAGGATCACAAAGGGTGTTGGAAAAAGCTGGGTTCTTGAAAGAAGGTGTTCTAAGAAAGTACAAGAATATAAAAGGGAGATCAAGAGATGAGGTCATATATAGCTTTCTATCTACAGATGCTCTTCAAGACCAGTACAATTAGTTTTGAGGGTTTGATTGGAATTTAGTCAATCATCAAATTGAATCATTGGGTGAAATAATTTGTATTGTACAAGACTTTTAATCTATGACATGATATGACTTTTGTTTGAATGGTTATTACATATTGTCACGTAATAAATCGTAGTATATTCTAATCNNATGTCTTATGAATGCTACATATTGTCACGTAATAAATCGTAGTATATTCTAATCTATAATATTGTAGTTTGAATACTCAAATAAAATGTGAATATACTTCGACCTCATATAACATGGAGTATTTAGACTTAAGTCTCGGAGAACTTTTGATATATGCTTTGAGATGAACTATATTATTTTTATAGTGTCTCGAGGAATTTGAAAAGATTAACTTACCATACAACAATATACCAGTAGAATTCCATAAATAAAGTCTGAAAGATTGACTCACCATACGAGGAGATAATACCTGTCTCAAATTATTTGTTGTGTTTTTCAAAATTAATTGTTTCAAATTATTTTACTAGTATTTTAGATAATTAATTATGTTCTTTTTCATTTTTATTTTTAATAGTAATTGTTATTGAAAATGGCAAACAATTGGAGCAATAATATTAATAGAGTAAATATTGAATGAACATTTATTATATTGAGATATCAATAAGGATAAAATAATTTAAAATCTTTCTTAATGATTTTCTAAATATGGATTTTGCACTCAGCTATGGCCTTATGAACTAGTCCAACATACACTAGAATTTGAGTGAATTTTCAATCCCTAAGGAGCATCTTCATGGATCCGCTCACACTCCTCCGCGAGTACACCATCCGCAACGAGCTCCATAAGATTGTCCGCATCGGCGACGACTACCGTTTCGGCAATGACTACTCTTTCCCTTGCACCATCGAAACCGCTTATCGCTCCAAACATGTTCAAGCCAATCGCTACACTCTCGAAACCCTAATCAACTTCATCACTAATCATCACCTCAAACATACGGATTACATCCAGCAATGCCGCTCCCTTCGTATTCCGGCTGTCACACTCCCTGACCGTAAACCGCTCCTGGATTATCTCACCGGAAAGACCGCATCTTCCGACTCCATTGAATTCCTTAAATTCGCTCAATCGAATGACAGTTCAGTTCCTATTTCTGTTTCAGCTGGTGTTACAGGTAATGAGGAGAGTGGGTTGGGTGATGATGTTAGGGTTTTGGAAAATCGAAACCCTATTGAGTTGATTAGAGCTGCAGAGAGGCCTTTGAAGGATAGAGAAGCGATTTTGTTTTGTAAGAATCGGGATTTCTATAGTGTTTTTACGGCTGCCTTGCGTAGAGATGAGGAGCGGCAACGGGCGGATTCCTTGCAGAGGAAAGATGGGTTGGTCGCAAAGAATCGGATAGATAGAGGGTATGGAGGCGGTGATGAAATCGGCTATGATGGAGGGCCCAAGGCGAAAATGCATTTGAAGGGGAGTAAGATAGGGGAGGGTGTTCCTATTATTTTGGTTCCCAGTGCGTTTTCAACTTTGATTACCATCTATAATGTGAAGGACTTTTTGGAGGATGGGGTGTTTATACCAACTGATGTGAAGCTGAAGCAGATGAAGGGGTCTAAACCAGATTGTATAACGGTACAAAAGAAGTTTAGTAGGGATAGGGTAGTTACAGCATATGAAGTCAGAGATAAGCCTTCTGCCTTGAAGGCGGAGGATTGGGACCGGGTGGTGGCAGTTTTTGTGTTGGGGAAAGAATGGCAGTTCAAAGATTGGCCTTTTAAGGATCATGTTGAGATCTTTAACAGGAGTAAGTTTTGAACGGTTATGTGCAGCTGGATTTATGTCGTATTGTTTGTCAAATGATGATAGCCTCTTGCTATACTAGTTCCTAAAAGGATTAGCGTAATCTTGTTTGTTCTTAACTAGAAAAGTATTGATTTTTCGGGTTGATTTTCACTTAGAATCTGAAATTAGATTTGCTCGCTTTTGTTGCAGTTGTAGGATTTTTCTTGCGTTTTGAGGATGATAGTGTGGAGTCAGCGAAGACCGTGAAACAATGGAATGTCAAGATTATTTCGGTTAGCATATTAACTATGGTGCATTTAGCTCTCATCTTTAAAATCTGTAAAACTGGCAATTTTTGTGCAGATGACGGCAATTTGCATTTAATTCTGTATCGTTATAATGTCTTATGAATGCTATTGCAAATGGAATTTGCAGATAAGTAAGAACAAACGCCACCAGGACAGAGCTGCTGCACTTGAGGTGTGGGATAAACTTGAAGAATTTATGCGGTCTCGGTCGCATTGATACATGCTGAGTCTCTAGGTAGACAACTTTCTAGTAGTTGTATTTCCCTTTGTGACCATCTTTTCGGTTGTAACAATGATTAGCCTGATTTGTCATACTTGAGACTCTTTTTCTTAATCAAGTAAATATCTTCATTAAATAGCATGAGGATGCAACAATATTCAAACTTGAGAAGCTACGTGTTAGCATTTCTCCTCCCAACTTTTGCTGTTTATTTGGCTGGTTGATTGTGTCATAGTAAGGAGGTGTTTGGCTGTAGAATGTGATGGAACTCTTCTGTTGTTATGCTGATTTTTCGATAGATGACCGTGTTTTATTAGTAATTTAAAGTTGTTTGAAACTTGGTAGTTTGTCTCTCTATCATTTCCATGTAGGAATAACTGTCTGATTTTTGGTGATCCAACTTAACCTTGCACTCGTGCTGAACTCAGTGAGGTCCAAAAACTTCCTTCGGCCTCTTGTCATCTGAATTGATTCTCATCTCCTAGTTAATGGAGATATATACAGGAGTTACTTTTAAATGGAGCAGTATGCATGTGGATAATTCTTATAGCTAGACCCTTGCTAGTTTGGAGACTTTGAAGTAGTAGTTTTCGGCATGCAAAGTGTTGTATCATGGGAACATCATTTTGATTTATTCGTACATCACATTCAAGGTATTTAAAGGGATTTGAGTTTATTTCAAGATTTATTTATCTTGGACACCACTGATAGGGAGTCTGATGTCAATGAAGCCTTAGCCTAGGTTCTAAGGTTAAGGCCATGAGAAAATAACATATTTTATGTTCAAATTTGTAGAAATAAGCATTTATATTTTTTGTAAAATGGATTTGACTCTCTCCCACTTGTATTTGACTATGTTCATGTAGGTTCCACCTGTTGTTAGTATGAGTAGCTGTGTTGTTGTCTGAGGGTAAAAAGTGATAGCAATAGTATTCTCTTCTTTAATTATATATCGGCCCTCATTTATACATTGGAGGTTTTGCTGCAAACCGTTTTTGATATTTCAGATGAAGTCAAAGACTCTTCAGCTTTTCCCAGTGGGCGCTTTGTTGTGTTATACTATACATCCTATAAAATTCTCAACCATTTCAAACAGATTGTACATGTGAAAATATATCAGTTTTGCTTATCAAACAAGCATGCATGCTTACTGGCTTTTGATGAATAGTTGCTTGTTGGCGAGTTCTAATAGCACCATAATACTGTAGTTCAAGTTTTGTTTGCATCCCTAGTATTTTTAGTTTGAAATTAGCTCCCCTGTTTGTCTACTCAAGTGTCGTGAAACTTACCTGGTGGATAACTCAGCTCCTAAAAGGAGGTTTTGGGGGTGGGGGAATTGATGGTAGAAAGTTGGCGGAGATGCAGTTCTTCTTTGATTTATTCGACGACTAAAATAAATGTAATTTCATTTCTCATTAAAAAAAGAATATGATCTACTTTTCCATCTAAAAAAAAAAAAGACAGGGGAGCCAGGAATGTTGCAAATCGCCAGAATCTCTACAAGATTATGTTTGTAATCTTGTGTTATGAATTGCTTCTTCTTTTAAGCTAAGAGGTAATGAGTTGCCAGACTACTCAAATGGAATGATTTGGCAAAGAAGGATTTGGGAATTGGACCCACAGTTCTCCAACATCTGTAAATTATGTCATTTGCAGGGTTGGAAGAAACATGTTTTCATCCTTTTTTTTTTTCTGAATTTTTTGGGGCCAGGAAATGTAGACATATCTGTAAATCGGAATGTAATCCCTGTTGTTGGTTTATACTTGTTAAATGTACAACAAGGATTGGAGAGTCCCTTACATAGAGAATGGGTCATAGCCATGGTTTCAAGGGATAAAAGAAGCTTGAAATTTGATTGTCCCTTTTCATTCCTCCCCCCCCCCCCCCCCCAACCTCTTTTTTT
>DF361782.1:3816-46130 GCA_000787875.1 Solanum virginianum
GACTTTCACTTATTAGTAAAACATGCATAGTCTCAATAGCTAAAATCAATTCATATTATAAGCTTGAAATAGACAAATATACATATTCAATCAAAATTTTATAAAACCCCAACATAATTTGTAATCAAAATCCATAATAAAGGATACCCACAGAAAATACAACTTGGAAACATGCAATTTTCATAAAAAGAGAGATTTGACTCCATGGGTGAAATGACCCAATGGATGAAACCCACATACCTTAAACTTGGGTTTTCTAGATGTAGACTTGAAGGATACTTGAATCTTGAATTGAGTTCTTGAGATCCAAAGTTAAGTTTGGGACACCTGAATTTCGATGAAATATTTGGTTGTCTTAGAGAGGGTTTTGAGAGTGTCTTGAGTGATATAGAGTTGAAACAAATGGCTAAGTATAGGTATTTTCATGCATAGTAGGCATGGGACTATGAACCTAAGGCCCTTGGACCGAATAGAAAATCAGGGGAAAACTATACTGGTCCGCGTCACTGGTGCGTCGTGGCCAGGGCGCAGATAGCTACTAGAATTCAAATTTTTGTGAAAATTATTTTTGCTATGGGTCCTCTAAAATCGGGGTTATATCCATTTCCTACTCAATTTTGCCCCCAAATCGAGAATATGAAGTCAGATTTTCCATATCATGCATGAATTTTGAGATATATGAAAATTGCGATTATGGGCATTTCCAAGGCACATTTTTGGGGCGTTTCAATATCTCCTCCTTTGGAACATTCATCCCTGAATGTCAATGGAATGTGCATAAAAGAAGTAATCATGAAAATTTCAGCCCGACACAAATGCAACCAACACATTTAAATATCATTTTCAAAAATCTCAACATGAATGTCAAAAATCACCATAAACTTGTTAACATAAACATGAATGCATCCAAAATTATATAAGGGTTGAGACTTAAGAATTGAAATCATATAGGAGACTTAATTAGTACCTTCGGCTTGAGTAGAGTGGAAGAGATATGTATATCGCTTTATTATGTTTGCCTCGATTTTCTATTGGCACTTTCAACTTGTTGGTTCCTCCAAAGGACCTTGACGTAAGCTACATCTTTATTTCTCAACCTCTTCACTTGTCTATCCAAAATCTCTATCGGGGCCTTCTACAACACCCACAACATCCAAAGTTACTTTAACATTAGGGTCACCCACACACTTTCTCAACATGGATACATAGAAGACTAAATGAACCATATTTATCTCCATAGGCAACTCCAACACATATGCAACCTTACTGCTACTCCTCAAAACTCTATAAGGACCCATAAACTTTGGGCTTAACTTTCCCTACTTCCCAAACCAGACCACACCCTTCATAGGTGAGACTTTCAAGTAAACCTAATCACCAACCTTAAACTCAAGATCTCTTCTCCTCACATCGAAATATGATTTTTGTCTACTTTAGGTTGTTTTCAATTCTCTCTTATCAACCTCACCTTCTCTAAGGCTTCCATGACCAAATACTGACCTAACAAAACCATTTCCCCAACTTCAAACCACCCACCTGGGGAACTACAACACCTACTATAAAGAGCTTCAAAAGGAGTCATACCAATGCTTGAGTTGTAGCTATTGTTGTACGTAAATTCAATGAGTGGAAAATGTTCATCCCAACTACCTTTAAACTCCAAAACACAAGTTCTAAGCATATCCTCAAGAGTTTGGATAGTTCTTTCGGCTTGGCCACCCGTTTGAGGGTGAAAGGTTATGCTAAGCTTTACCTTGGTACCAAGACCTCTTTGGAAGGACCTCCAAAAGAGTTTGGATATTCCTCTTGGCTTGACCATCCATTTGAGGGTGAAAGACTGTGCTAAGCTTAACTTTGGTACCAAGACCTCTTTGGAAAGACCTCCAAAAGTGAGAAGTGAATTGAGCACCATGATCCGAAATGATAGACAAGGGCACCCCATGTAATCTAACCAACTCATATAGATACAACTTGGCATAATCTTTGGCACCATAAGTAGTTTTAAATGGTAAGAAGTGAGCCGACTTTATCTTCTATCCTCAACAACCCAAAAAGAGTCAAAATGTTTCCTAGTCTAGGCAATCCAACCACAAAATCCATGTTGATTTCCTCCTACTTCCATGTAGGAATCTCTATATGTTAGGCTAGGCCACCCGACCTTTGATGTTCGACTTTCACTTATTAGTAATTGTGACATCCGAATATGAACTTGGCAATGTCTTTCCTCATACCACCCCACCAATACATTTCCCTTAAGTCTCTATATATCTTTGTAGAACCAGGTCAATGGAATAGGATGAATTATGGGCCTCCTTCAAGATCAATTCTTTCAAATCACCCAAATTTGGCACGCACAATCTACCTTGGTACCTAAGGGCACCATCTCCCCCCTTGGGAGAAAACCTCCACTTTACCACCTCTCACCAAAGCCTTCAACTCTATCAAGGTGGGGTCAAGATCTTGTTTTGCCTTTACCTCCTCAATCAAAAAGGTTTTGAACCATCAACAACCACTACACCCCCATTATCAACTTTATCCAACCTAACCCCCAATCTAGCCAACTAGTGAACCTCTCTAGCCACCTCTTTGCCACCATCATCAACATGAGCTAGACTATCTATAGACGCCCTACTTAAAGCATTGGCCACAACATTAGCTTTGCCGGGGTGATAATGCACACTTATATCATAATCTAATTTAAGGAGCTCCAACCACTTTCTTTGTCTCAAGTTAAGATCTTTTGGGTGAACACATATTGGAGACTTTTGTGGTCGGTGAACACATCAACATAAACCCCATACAACTAGTGATGCCAAATTTTCAAGGCAAATACCATGGCCACCAATTCAAGATCATGGGTGGGATAATTCTTCTCATACACCTTAAGTTGTCTAGAGGCATATTCTATCAGCTTACCACTTTGCTTCAAAACACATCCCAAACCAATTCTTGAGGCATCACAATATAAAACCTAGCTTAAATTGTCTAGAGGCATATGAAATCATCTTACCACTTTGCATCAAATCACACCCCAAACTAATTTTTGAGGCATCACAATATACAACAAATCCTTTCAACCCTTTCCATCTTCTTAGGATCCACTTTAATGCCATCACCCAATACCACATGCCCTAGAAAACCAACCTTTCTCAACCAAAACTCACATTTACAATATTTTACATAGAACCTCTCCTCCCTCAAGATTTGCAACACCACCCTCAAGTGATCCACATGCTCCTCCTCATTGTGGGAATAGATCAAGATATCATCAATAAAAACCACCATAAATAAGTCAGGTAAGGTTTGAAGACCATATTCATAAGATCCATAAATATAACTGGTGTATTAGTCAACCCAAAGAATTTAACCACAAACTCAAAGTGCCTATACCTAGTCCGAAAAGCTGTCTTGGGAATGTCATGCTCCTTCACTTTCTCTTGGTGATACCCGGATCGAAGATCAATCTTAGAGAAGTGACTAGCCCCTTGAAGTTGATAAAAAAAGGTCATCAATCCTTTGTAGAGGGTACTTGTTCTTTATGGTGACTCTATTAAGTTGCCAGTAATCAATGCACATTCTAAGAGAACCATTCTTTTTCTTCACAAACAATATTGGTGCACCCCAAGGTGACTTACTAGGCCTTATTAAACCCTTCTCCAACAAATCCCTCAATTGCTCCTTCAACTCCTTCAACTCCACTGGGGTCATAAGGGGCAATAGAAATGGCTTGAGTATCGGGAAAAAGGTCTATACGAAAGTGTATTTCCCTTTTGAGAGGAATACTGGGAAGCTCATCCAGAAAGAAACCAAGAAACTCACTAACCACTAGAACTGACTCAATAGGAAGGACTTTGGACTCAACATCCCTAACCCTCACAAAATGATAGAGACAACCCATAGAAATCAACTTTTGGGCTTTAAGGCAAGAAATGAATCTACCCTTGACCTCCACATCACAACTTTCCCACTCAAGGATGGGTTTATTAGGGAATTGAAATTTCACCCTATGGGTTCTACAATCAATAGAAGCATAATATGCATGCCACCAATCCATCCCAAGAATGACATCAAAATCTACCATATCTAATTTAACAAAATCACAAGACAAGATTTTATGCAAAATGAACACGGGATAATTTCTATAGACTTTTTTTGCAACTATACACTCACCAATGGGGGTACATATTTATAAGGCAAGAGTTTATGCAAGATAAACATGAGACAATTTCTATAGACTCTTATAACAACAATGGACTCGCCAATGGGGATAGACACTTCATAATGTTCACACAACAATTTGGAACTAACATGAATCTTTTTGGCAATAAAAGGAGTAATAAAAGAAAGAGTGGCACCCAGGTCTATCAATGCATACATATTAAAATCAAAAACCTTTAACATATCGGGGACGACATTGGGCACCTCATCTACCCTTTGCCTCCCTTAAAGAGCATAAAATCTATTTTGCCTTGGAGGACCCCCTTATTGGCCTCCTCTCCCATTTTGACCTGCATTTGCACTTTGGCCTTGTGGACGACCATCTCTACCTTTGTTTCGAGCACGAGGACAATCAATTACCTTATAACCCACTTCACCACAACCATAGCAAGCATTGGAGTCCTTCAAATATGGACCATTATGGTTCTTACCATACTTTTGGCACATAGGTTATGCACCACACCATCACCACCTTAGAACCTTGGGTTGTCATTAGTAAACCTCCTATTAGGAGTATTGGAGGACCCTTTGCCTTGGAATTTGTTGCCTTAAGGAAGCCGACCACCCCTGGAATTTTGGAATCTACCTTCAAAACGAGCCTTCTTGGACTCACCACTTCTTCTTTTTCTAAGCTTTTCTCCCTCTAGTTGTTCGAAATATGTCATGAGGCGAGACAAATTGATACCGCCTATTAGCATAGCAGTACGACACTCATCATTAACCAAGTTGGACACACCCAACACAAATTTATTCATCCTCGACCTTGGCTCGACAACCAATTGTGGGGCATACTTGGAGAGTTGGTTAAACTTAAGGGCACACTCCCTCACACTCATGAAACCTTGCTTAAGGTTTATAAACTCTATCATTTTAGCGTCCTTTAGCTTGATAGAAAATTACCAATTGAGGAATACAACTTTGAACTCTTTCTAAGTAATAGCATCGTCGTCTGTCCTCTCTGACTTCCATTGTGTAAACCAAATTTGACCCACCCCTTTGAGTTGGTAGGCCGCCAACTCCTTTTTCCTTCAAATTAACCCCCATAATGGAGAACACCTTATATACCTCATCGATGAATTCTTGGGGATCCTCATCCATCTTGGACCCATAAAACTCCGGCGGATTCATCTTAGTAAACTCCCTCACCCTTGAGGCCGGGGTAGGAGCATGAGGGTGTTACATTGAAAAGAAATGACTTAGGTTTCAAAAATTCAATTTATTACTTAATTGATTTAAGCATAAACAAAATTCTCAAAATTTTAGAGTCGCCACCTAATTTTAAGGATAATTAGAAAACCAATAAAACACTTTAAAAAGATTTAAACAGAAAAATCCTTTTAAAATCCAAAGAAAAAATTCAGGTTCACATTCCACTTTAAGAAGGTTTTAGCACTTGAAATGGCCACTAACATGTGATTATCCAGCGATTAGAAAATTTTGACTAACTTTTGAAAATTGATTTTAAAGGACTAAAAGAAAACCTAAAGCCCATTTGAAAGATTTCCAAGTGATTTAAAACTTAATCATATTCGACAAATTTTAACTAAAATATCAAAAGAGGGGGAAACTACATTTTTGTTATAAATCACAATTAACTAATTTACAAAACAAATTTTCATAAGTAATTTTAAAACTATTGCAAGGTGTTAAAAGAAATTTTTTTTTAATAAAATTGAATCAAGGAAATAACACAAATGGCTTAGACAATGTTGGGAAAATTAATTAGATTAAACAAATAAATAATATTAAGTTAATGTTAGAGTCAAATAAGAGCAAATAAATACAATGACCAAATAAGTAAGAAATGAATTCAAATTCTTTAGGCCTAGCAGGCCCAAATCCCAGCTGCTGCTACCATGTTGCTGAATATACACATAGTGTACACTCTATGTATACTAGTGTATACGTTGATGTTCCTGTTTCCAAAACCTGTAAATAGCTCAATGACCCGAAGATATCCTAAAATGCAGGGTGGAGTCCCCCAAAAGGGACTCGAATTGTGATCACATGTAAAGAAAAATAAGGAAAATAACATAAGTGAACTGAACTTGAACAATGGTAAATTAATTACTGGTAATTGTTGATACAACTACATACCTCTAAGAAAAATAAAAAAGAAGAATTACCAACTATATCATGAAAGGAACTTTCAGTGGTTCTGGAACTAGGAGAAGACATGGTATTCATCATTATACATATGATTGTCAAATCTTAACAAAGATATGAAGACATTGCGACAAGGTTAACAAGGATAAGGGGGCATGTGGATTGAGCAACAATACTTTATTTTGAACAAAAATAACACAACAAATAGCAAATTTTAGATCAGAGAAAATACAATAAACATGTTTTAAATCATAAATAAAAATCATGACTAAGAACTTGTATTATTGAAAATAAAATCAAGTAGAGAGGTGAGGCAAGAGCAACACAACAACATTATCTTAATAGCAATATTTATAAGGCTAGAACTTGATAACATCTCATAGGCAATGTTTGACATGTCGACATACATCGAGATTAAATCAACATTCCAACTATACTACGTTCTTTCTCACTCACACTTGAGACGTCACTGTGAAATACACACGACAATGGATCAGAAAACATATCAGAATGCATCAATGAGAATAAATCATCAACAAACTATCAAAACACGGAGACAGAGATGTGAATAAAGATGAAACTTCTCTGCATCAGTAAATCAAGTTTACGTTAAGGATGTGGTTGTTAAAAGAATGAAACCCCGAGAAAATGATCATTTGAGACACTACTTGACTGGAAAGATTTCAAACCAACTAAGACATCTCAAACTTGAATAGGAAACACGAAATCAACACAATTAGGATCCTTACAACTTAAACACGATTGATAACTCCAGAAAAACATCTTAATGATAGCAACATCATAGTATTAATTCGTCATAAGATAATAAGTTTCATTTAAAGCAAAACAAGCATAGATATGAAAAAAAATAAAACAACATAAAGACTGATTCTTTATTCCACAAATGAACAAACATACTAGAACATATGAAGAAGAGTCCAATTAATGCTATTACCTTTCTTGAAGCAGGAACTAAGGTGAGACAAACTCAGAGGAGAATTCCCACCACTGCTAACAGAACCCCGTATATGCTTTCCTGGGTTCGATACTAATAATTTATGGCTTCAAAGTTGTATGAGATTTCTGGGAATTAGCTTAAATATTAAATAGAAATTTAGTGTTCTTGAGAGTAAAATTGTTGTCCCCCAAATAGTGAGCAAAAGAGGATATTTATAGCCCCAAATTAGGGCAAAATGAAAGGGAAATTGCAGGGTAATTGGGGAAAAATCCAAAAACCAAATTCAAATTCTTGAGAGCTGAGATTTGGACGTTAGATTGCTGCTTTACGCAGCTTTCTTCGCTAGTTATCGTTGTCATTTTGTGTTGCTGGTCGCAACGTTGCAGGGTTGATTTGGAAGCTAGGCTGGTTTGCATAAATTTGGGACTGGTTCGCTAAACCTTTGCTGCTTCGCTCAAGCTTTGCCATTTTGGGGAAGAAGACATGTAAGCATCTGGGAATGAGGAAAACAAAAAAAAGGGGCGCGTGAGTTATTGTATAGGTATATGTGTGTATGTATATGTTATGGGTGTAAGTTGGCTGATTTGGTAAGATAAAAAGAGGTTGGGCCTGTTTTAGGAGTTTATTGGGTTGGGTTTCATTGATTTGGGCTAAGAATCGGTCCATTTGAAATTGAAAATGGGTCTAAAGTATAGGGGAATTGGATTTAAGAAATTAGTCACTTCAATTGCAATTATGACTAATTAAATGTAATCGTATCAAATTCGATAGATTGACTACAAGATGAATTAGTTAAAATTAATTGAAGTGCCTTCAAGAATTAACGACCTGAAATAATTAAATTACAAAATAATAACTCCTACAATAATAAAATAAAAAAAAACTTATTTGAGAAAAAAATACTTTTTGCATTTTCAAAAGATAATTATTTCAAATTGTCAAAATTAAAAGATCGATGATTAATTTATATTGTGGAGGGTAAAAATTAGGTGTCAACAGTTGTCTCTTTCTTTGGATATGATCGACAAAAGACATCATGGACAAAGAAACTTGATAAATCTAATTTTTAGCCGACCACATCTTCATCTTTTGAAAAGTTCTCAGTAGGACTTTGGAAATTATGGCCGGATCATGGTTTTGGATTTCTTACATATCTAGGTTACATGAGAATTTAGGCCACTAGTAGTTCAAAATGTCTGATTTTATGCACGATCTTTAAAGAATACAACAGTCATCCCAATATTGAATTATGGAGAAATTGGAATGTTTGTAAATAAGGTTAAGCGGATTTGGTTATGATACAACCAAGTTTTCAAAACTGAGCCTACCTACATATCCTTGGACTTAGGAATCAAGCTGCTTGTAGTTCGACTCCATCGGTTGAAGAGGAAATCTCTTATTCTGAGATAACCTCTGGTTCAGGAGGAGTGACAAACAAATTGAATTATGAAAAAAAGGCTTGCAACCTCTTAACCATAAATGTGGCACATTTCACATTCATAATTAGGAATTTACACTAACATAATTTTCAAAAACTCTTGGTACATTATCACTCGAATTTAAAAGATTACTTCCGGTAAGAGTTGAAATCACCAGAATGTGAAGCAAAAAACTAACAGGCTCAAAGAAATACCCATATGCCTTTTGACATGGGTGCGATTGGACTGTGGTGGGAGTTACTTCTTAGCTCGCGCCCAAAGAGTTTAACATTCCTCTGTAGACTATGTCCCAGTTTGCTGCTAAGAAAAAAATTCCACGTTGTGCCGCATCCTATTTGATGATGTCCACACCTATGGTTTGTTTGAGAATTCATCCTTTCTGATGCTCTCGATAGAACTAAGACAAATTTTGTTAGTGAAAACCATAACTTAAATATAAGGATAATATCTTTTACCATGTTCAACACATATTCTTCACTTCGACATGATGGATAATGAGTCGCTATGATGCATCATGATGATGGTCCTCTCGATAATTAATGATGAAATGACCCTCTTAGCAACTTGAAAATAAAATGGCCCTCTGGATAATTGGAAATGCAATGGCTCTCTCGGCAATTGAAGATGCAATAGCCCTCTTAGGTATTAATTTATACAGTTGCAGTTTTGCGAGCACAAATAATTTACTGAGATAAGAAAGAAAAAATAAACTTATGAAAAATAGGTTTTGAGGTTAATGATTGATGAGGATGATGTTTTTCAGTGATGATTAATGAACTGAGACCTTAAACCAAATGATTTATGAAGATGAAGCTTTCAGCCTAAAGATTTATAATGATGTGACTTTTAAGTTAATGATTTGCAAAAATGAGGCTTCTCGAGCCCATGATTCATGAAAATGACATCTTAAAAAAGATAATGCATTCTGGCAAGTGCTTGTTCAAATAAATTTGAAAGTATTAGTGCAGTGATCTAAAAGTAATTTAAGCATTTGTACAGTGCAAACCAAACGAAAGCCATGTGAAATGTAGTATCTGAAAGCATTTGTGCAGTGCATTTGAATATGTCGGAAGACAATTGTGCAATGTGGTTAAAATATTTGAAAGTATTTGTGCAGTGCATTTTATCATATTTAAAGCATTCATGTATTACATTTGCATATGTTGGAAAACACTTGTGCAATGCAGTTAAAAATATTTGAAAGCATTTATACAGTATATTTGAATATATTTAAGGCATTTATGTTGTATGTTTGCATATGTTGAAAAGTACTTCTGCAATGCAGTTAAAATATTTGAAAGCATTTGTGCAGTGCATATGTATACGTTGTAAAGCAGTTGTGCAGTGCAGTTAACTATTTGAAAGCATTCATGCAGTGCATTTTAAAATATTTGAGTAAACGCCTTAAGAGATATCTAAAAAGAAATAGTCAAAAACATCTATGTAGAGCAGATGATAGTTTTTTAAGTAATGCAAACAGATCGACTTATGGTCCTTTCAAGGCTATGAACATCAACAACTTTATATTTTCTGCTTATTCTGACAGTCCTGCGCTCAAAGAAAAATTATAAAGTTTTGAGGGAGGTTTATTTGCATTAACTTTAGAGCTCTAGATCTTCAAACTTCTTTCTTCAAGCTTTGTTTGGACTTGTAGTCTATGTCTATTCTAAATCTAGGATGATGAATAATAAGATAAAAAATTTATATGCTTAGGAATACTGTAACATATATAAATAAAGGGTCGGAGCAAAAAAGAATTTTCTGCCAAACTTTGGATTGTGACATATCGTGAAACATAGCGAATGTCCTTTTCTGGAATTTTCTTCTAGTTGACTATACACCTTTTCAATTTACTTGACGTCTTCTTGCAATAACACCCTCAAAACTATCTCAGTTTTGCTGAAAAAGAGATACTAGCATCCAATGCGATGAGATCAAGCTTACTACCTAACCGGATACATTTCCTAAAAAGCTAAAAAGAAAGGGTTGAACCCTCTGCAAGTTGCCTATGTATCCAAAAGGAATCAGGCCATACATAATTCTTTACATAAGAATAAAAGGAGACATAATTTTATTTTGATAAAGTGACTGAAGCCGATGTGGGCCACCTACGTATCCCACCAAGGGAATCAGGTCAAAATGTAGTTCAAATTACACATAGATGGAATTTGTTTACAAAGATATTATTAAAGACCAGACCTGATATGGGTTTCCTACTTATCCCGCCAAGGGAATCAGGTCAGAACGTAGTTTTCCATACATAACAAATAGCATTACTAAAAATAAGATAAAAACTTCTAGACATAATATCTCTTAACCACATTTTCATTGATAGATTTTGTCCATATTTCACCATCCATTTTTGCTAAAATCAACACTCCAATTAGCACTCGGTGAACCATGTAAGGCCCTTGATAGTTGGGTGCAAACTTTCCTTTAGCTTCATCTTCATGTGGGAATATTCGCTTCAATACCAATTGTCTTGGTTTAAACTGCCTCAATTTTACCTTTTTGTTGAAAGCTTTGGCTATTCTGTGTTGACATAGTTGTCCATGACAAACTGTATTCATTTTCTTTTCATCAATAAGCATCAATTGTTCATATCAACTTCATATCCATTCAGCCTCACTCAACTCATCTTCTTGGATAATCTTTAAAGATGGAATCTTAATCTCCATTGGTAGTACGACTTCAGTTCCATCAACAAAAAGATAGGCCATTGCTCCAGTTGAAGTCCTGATAGTGGTGCCGTAACCAAGGAGCACAAACAGAAAATTCTCATGCCAATACTTGTAATTATCGATCATCTTTCTCAATATTCTCTTGATGTTTTTGTTGGCTGCATTAACTGCTTCATTCATATGAGGTCGGTAAGGAGTGGAATTGCGGTGAGTAATTTTAAACTTCTCACAGATTTCTTGCATTAATCTACTATTCAAATTAGCTCCATTGTCTGTTATAATTGATTCAGGAATTCTAAATCTGCAAATAATGTTATTGCGGACAAAATTTACCACCACCTTCTTCGTCACTAATTTGTAAGAAGATGCTTCCACCTATTTTTTGATATAATTAATAGCTACTAAAATGAACCTATGTCCATTTGATGCAGCTAGTTCAATAGGACCAATAACATCTATTCCCCAAGCTGCGAATGGCCAGGGAGAACTCATTACATTGAGCTTATTTGGTGGAACATGAATCAAATCACCATGAATCTGACATTAATGACATTTCCCCACAAAACAAATGTAGTCTATTTCTATGGTCATCCAAAAATAGCCCGCTCGCAGAATATTCTTTGCCAAAGTAAAACCATTCATGTGTGGCCCATATGTACCCTCATGTACTTCTTCAATCAACTTGCTCGCCTCTTGAGAGTCAACACATCTTAGTAATCCCAAATGTGGAGTCCTCCTATAAAGGATTTCTCCACTTAGAAAAAAGTGATTTGCAAGTCTCCGAAGTGTTCTCTTTTGAATATGGCTTATGCCGTCTGGATATTCTCCTTTTTTGAGATACCTTTCAATGTCATAGTACAAAGGTTCTCCATTTGATTATTCATCTACATGAAAATAATAGGTCGGTTGATCTTTAACATTGATCTTGATTGAATATATGTAATTTTTGTTTAGATGTTGAATCATAGAAGCTAAGGTTGCCAAAGCATCTGCAAATTCATTTTGAGCTCTAGGAATAAGCCTGAATTCTATCTTAACAAATTTCTTGCACAATTCCTTCACGCATTACAAATACGGGAGTATCTTCACATTCTTAGTGCTCCATTCTCTTTGTACTTGGTGAATCAATAAATCTGAATCACATATGACCAACAGTTCTTGTACGTCACATCAATAGCCATTCTAATTCCAAGAATACAAGTCTCATATTTTGCCATGTTGTTAGTGCATAAAAACTTGAACTTTTCTGAGATTGGATAGTGTTTACTTGCTTCTGAGACCAGCACTGCCCCAAAACCAACTCCTGTAGAGTTTGAAGCACCGTCGAAAAACATTCTCCACCCTGGATATCCATCCAAAATATCTTCTCCGATAAATAAAACCTCTTCATTAGGGAAATAAATTTTAAGAGGCTTATATTCTTCATCAACAGGATTTTTAGCAAGATGATCAGCCAGTGCTTGTCCCTTGATGGCCTTTTGAGTGACATAGACAATGTCAAATTCTTCCATTTGTCCATCTTTCTAGTAGGCATGGGCTTTTAAAAGATATACTTAAGCGGATCCATCATTGAGAGGAGAAAAGTGGTATATGCACACAAGTAATGTCTTAACTTTTGTGCGACCCAAGTCAAGGCATAGCAAGTGCGTTCCAATAAAGTGTACCGAGCTTTGTAAGGTGTAAATGTTTTACCCAAGTAATATATGGCCTTCTCCTTCTTCTCAGTTTCATCATGTTGTCCCAGTATGCATCTAAAATGCATTGTTGAACACAGATAAATATAGCAACAATGATCTTTCAGGCTCTGGAGGCACCAAAATAGGCGGACTGGACAAATACTCCTTAATTCTATCAAAAGCTTGCTGACAATCTTTTGTCCATTTGGTAACAACATCTTTCTTTAGCAACTTGAAGATTGGCTCACAAATTATAGTTGATTGTGCAATGGATAGACTAATGTAATTAAGGTGACCAAGAAAACTCATTACATCCTTTCGACTTTTTAGAGAAGGCAAGTCTTGAATAGCCCTTATCTTTGAAGGATCCAATTTTATTCCCTTTCTACTCATAATGAAACCCAACAATTTTTTGGCAGGGACACCAAATGCGCACTTTGTAGGATTCAATTTCAGATTGTATCGCCTTAACTTGTCAAAGAATCTCTTCAAATTCGCTATGTGCTCTGAGCTCTTTCGTAGCTTGATAGTGACATCATCCACATAGAATTCATTCTCCTTATGAATCATGTCATGAAAATGGTAGTCATAGCTCTCATGTATGTCGCCCCTACATTTTTGAGTCCAAAAGGCATTACCCGATAACAATACACCCCCAAGGTATGATGAATGTTATTTTCTTTGCATCTTCTTTATCCATGAGAATCTGGTGGTAGCCTGCAAAGTAGTCAACAAATTACTCCAACTCGTACTTCATACAATTATTAATGATTACACGAATATTAGGAAGAAGGAAATCATCCTTTGAGCTGGCCTTGTTGAGATCTCGATAATCTACACATACTCTGATTTTTTCATATTTCTTCGGCACTAGCACTACGTTGGCCAACCAAGTGGGATACTTTATGACTTGAATGATGTTGGCATCAAATTTCTTGGAGACTTCTTCTTAACCTTTATACTCGGATTTGGCTTGATCTTTCTTCACTTTTGCTTTATGGGGGGCAAGATGGATAGGTCGGCAACTTGTGTGAAATAATGTTCGTGCTTAGCCCTGATATATCATCATAAGACTATGCAAACACATCCATGTACTATCTCAATAGATTAATGAGCTCTTTTCTTTGAGTTGGAGTCAAATAGACGTTGATTCTTGTTTCTCTTTTCGCTTCTGAATCTCCCAAATTTATTATCTCAACTTCATCCAAATTTGGCTTTTCCTTATTCTCAAAATGTTCAAACTCTTTAGTTAACTCTTCAAGTTGCACATCTTTGTATTCTGCAAAAACTTGTTCGCTACTTGAGGTTCGTTCACTTGTTCTATAACATGTCACATTCTCAATATTGGTAGTTTTAATAGTTTATTCGCTGAAAAAGAGAAGAAGAATAAAATAAGCTTAATGACTTTCAGGATAAAATTCAAAATCCAAAACAAAAAAGTAGTTTAAAATTTAAAGCAAAAAATAGTTTAGACTTGACATTTGAGCTTTCAAAAATGGAGGCAAAACACATAAAGTTCATAAACATGATCCAGGCCTCAATTTTGAATCATGTTGTTTAGATTCTAGTACAGTCATCTACCAAGATTCCCGAAGAGTTAGGGACGGGCTACAAGTCCAATTGTTCAAAGCATCCCCAGGCTTAACACTCCATATGGTAGGGGTCTTGGCGCAATCTTCCAAAATCACATGGCATTCTGCTTCTTCAATGAATAGGTTTATGAGTCCTTCCATGAGGTTATCTTCAGTAGCTCCTTCTGATTCTTGTACAATAGATGCCTTGAAAAATGACTGATTTAAAGGTTAGATCGATTGTGGTAAAGGACTGTCACTTGTTCTTTTGGGATTAACCATTGAAGCTTCTTCAGGAGTAGGCTTGTACCATAGACCAAAGGTGTGTTTCTGACCAAACAACTAAATAGGTTCTACTATTCCATCCAAATTCACTCCAAGACCTCAACTTGGCATAAAACCATTCTTCAGCAGTTCCTAAATCACTAACACAAGAACACATGGCAATTTTGCCCTTTCAATTCGAGTAGAACACATAATCACCCTAGTATGGAATATACATCCATCCAACTCTTCTAAGTTCTAAATCATAAGGATTGAGTTGTCAAGACATACTGAAATACTACCTTCTCCGTGAACAATAATTTCTTGATGATTCCAGAAAATTCAATGTCTGGTGTAGAGTAGAAGGGACTACACCAGCCATGTGGATCCATGGCCTTCCAAGCAATAAATTGTAACTAGTAGATATGTCCAACACTTGGAATTCCACCATAAACTCCTCTAGTCTAATTTGTAATGGAAATCAATTTCTCCAATGATTCCCCTTTGAGCCCTATCAAAACCTCTAACCCTCATATGGCTTTCTCAAATTTTTCCAATATTAATCCCCAAAGCTTAAAGTGTGACGAAGGGACATATGTTAATAGAAGAACCATTATCAATCAAGACTCTACAAATAAATTTGTCTCTGCATCTAATGGTGATATTTAAAGCTTTGTTATGCCCTAGGCCTTCAGGTGGAAGTTCATCATCATAAAAAGAAACTTTATTACCAAAACTTGTCCTACCATGGCTGAAAAACTCTCGCTCGTTGTCTCAGCTGGAACATAAGCTTCACTCAGAAATTTCACCAAAGCACTCCTATGAGTTGCAGAACTCATCAATAATGACATCAGAGAAATTTGGGTGGGAGTTTTCCTCAATTGGTCAACAACAAAATATTCCTTGGTTGGCATTTTCCTCTAAAAATCCTCTACTTCGGCCTCTATAACTACCCTTTTCTAGTTATTTTCCTTAACTGGTCCTCCTCGTCCAACTTTTCCAGGGGCATAGACATACCTAGATCTTGTCATTCCACTTGCAGTAGTCTCCATAATGATTTTATCCTTTGCATCGATCGAGCAATTTGAAGGAACCATTTTATTGTCAAAGGAAGGTGGTTGAGCAACCAAGATGGTGATATGAGGCTTGGGAATAAGAACATCCACCTTAATTGGTGGTCATATTTGTACTATGATTATGGGAGCAATAAAAGCTGATGTTGCAACATTCTCCTCCTTTTTCATAGATACAATAGTCCCTTCCAAATTGCATTCTTCATCAATGGTGATGATGTTCACATTTCCATGATTTGGTAGAGGGTTGTTGTTTATATTAGGTGTAGCACCTTTGAGTTAAATGGCTTCTTCTTTGATTAGTGCCTCAATTTTATCTTTGAGAGTAAGGTAACTTCTGATATCATGTACAGCAGCTCCGGAATGATAAGCACAGTGTTTAATCTCATCATACTATCTTGGAAGGGGATTGGGGATTAGTCCTTTGATAGGTTGTAGTACTCCTGCGATAATAGGGGTATAGGTTTTGGCTAGTTATTTTTCAAAGTTTGGGCTGAGCTTGGGTACATTTGATGGATGAGTTTGTGGCGAATAATAGGGCTGAGATATATGGATGGGTTGATATTATGGCGTATTTGGATAAATGGTGCTCGGGGTGCATAATATGTTGGTTGGGTAGCATAAACTGGATAAGGGGCAGGTGAAGGTTGGTAATAAGGCTAAGGAATTTGGGTGTACAGACTATAGTATGAGGATTGTGGTAGTGGATTTTTGTAGGTTAACATTTGGTTTGGCCTACATTCTTGGATGGTCATGACAGCAGAGACATTGTCCTTTTTCTTCTTAAGAGCTCCTCCAATTGAATCTGATGGAATTGCCTTACTTGTTGCTTGCAGGGCTACCAAGTTAGTGATTCTTCCCGTTTTAATGCCCTCTTCAATAAATTCTCCCATTTTGACAACCTCAAAGAATTTTTGTCCTACCATACCGATCATATTCTTGTAGTACGTTGCATCCTTTTGAGATTGTATAAAAAGAGAAGTCATTTCGCTTTCTGTCATCGAAGGCTGAACTTTTGCAGCGTCTTCTCTCCACCACATAGCGTATTCCCTGAAAGACTCCCTTGACTTTTTTTCCAACTTCATCAAATGAAACCTATCTGGGATAGCCTCAATGCTAAACTTAAACCTATCTATGAACTCTTGCGCCATCACACCCCAACTTCATCATTTTTGTAGATCTTGACTTGTGTACTAATCAAGGGCATCTCCTATCAAACTCCTTATAAACAGTTTCATTCTAATAGCTTCATCTTTCCCAACTCCAACTAGCTTGTAACAATACGCCCTTAAATAAGCTCAAGGATTTCCTTCCTATCAAACACATCAAATTTTGGTATCTTGTATCGTACAAGCAACTCAACATCAGTATGAACACACAAATCCTCATATTCAAGCCCTTTATATCCCTTATGGACTTGGATATTTTTGAATGCTTCCTTTAAATTATGAATTTCTCTTGCTACATTTTCATCTATTCTTGAGTTTGTTTCTCTTGCTATTTACTCATATGGATCGACTTCATGCAGGGTTGGCATTTGGACAACAAAAAGTTGAGCTTCCGCAACATATACTTATGGCACATATTGCATGTTAGAAATTGTTATGTGTGCCACCGGTATGTGTTGGGTCACTTGGTATTTTTGAGTGAGTGGGGTAGTTTGGATAAGTGGGGTAGTTTAGGCAGGGGGAGTTTGGGTAAACAAGGTAGTTTGGGTAAGTGGAGTTTGGGTAAATAAAGTTTGGGTAAGTGTAGTGGAGGGTAATAGATTAGTTTGTTGTGAGTTACTTTTTGACAAATTGACTTGTTGGAGATTGGTAATATGTTTAGAAGTAGTTGAGTTGGGTCTATGAAGGGAATAATTTGGTGGAGAAATTTCAACAAGTGGAAAAGATGGTGAGATAGCTGAATTCATTTCGCGCTCAGGAATTGGTGTGTTTAGGCTGATTGATAATTTGGTGACGTTTCAAAGTTGATCAATTTCACTTTGCATATTGACCATTTGTTGCATCATATTAGAAATTTGTTCATCATAAGGGATTGAGTCCCTTCCATTCAAAGCTCCGGATTCATCTCTTAATACAGTGACAAGTCCCAAACCATTTTGATCGAATGCACCTGAATCAGTCATATTGGTAGATGATCGAGCTTTTGATCTTGTTAAGTATGGGTGATCCGCCAGTTCATAGTCAATGCAAATCAACCATTCAAAGGCAAAGAAGAAAGCAAAAACCTTTACACAAAAGAAGAAAAATGTTAGTATAATGCGGATAATCATCCACATATCAATTCTAATCTCCTAGAAGAAAAATCACTCAAAAGTAAGTACATTAGTTTCCTTAGATTAACAACAATATAAAATAGCATACATAAATCAATAAACACACAATTATTGTTTTATTCAGAGATAAACTAGCCTACGAGTGCAAAAGATATGGCGAATAGGCAGGACTTTGCTTATATGATTTTTGGAAATAGTGTGTCAGGACGGTTGACTTGTGTTGAGTCAAGGTCCTCTCGTATACGAAAATTGAAGAATATAGGACAGAAATATTGCTAGAAACATAAAATGCCTCTATCGAGACTTCTTCTGATGATCTGTTGATCTTTTTCTCCATTCTTGGTTTTGAATCACTCTGTTGATGGGATGTCAGTCTCACCTCTATCAACCTCTTTGCTCGGTCCTGGGAGGACACAATGAAGATTCTCTTACTCCAGCATGGCTATCTCCCCTAGGGTGGCCTCGAGTTCCATATCCATTTCTATGTTTTGAGCTATTATATTTCCAAGATATTCTTCCAAAGCAGATGAATACCTCTCAAGTACTTGATTTGGATTACTCAAACTTGCTCTTTTGTCCTTGGCATTTTTTATTTCTTTATCAACTTCAGTCATTCTAGCCAGCATAGTCTTAGTACTTGTTTTACTTCTCTGGTTTTTCCTTCTACTTTCGGAACCTCTCAAGTGACCTGACATAGTCTCTTTGTCAATGTGTCTTCAGTCCTCTTAGTGTTTTGGTTTTTGTCCATCCTGACTGCAAATGCAACCTTTCCTGAGATGGAAGAGTAGGAGTTTAGAAGTGGTTTAAGGGATCCGGACTTTGTTAAGAAACTTGAGACTCGAAAAATATTTTTATACGTTTGATAGTGACTGTGGTTTATGCTTAGGGGGCTCTAAAAGATTTTCAGAAGTGGGCTAGAATTACTCCAAATGAACAACATGATCACACAAACAGTTATAGTAAACAATACAGAAATAGTTATTGCGTGTCCTAAATGCAGGTGGTACTTTAATGCCAGCGTTAGGCCTAACAAATTTGAAAGATGTATGTGTAACAGACCATTATATTGCCCTGAAATAAATTCCTATATATATAAAAAGAATAGCTTTAGAGTAAATGGGGAACAGTATCGGGGGCGGGGAAAACATAAAATAAAGAGGCCCGCGTAGGGGTCATTTGAAAGGCAAATAAATAATCATAAAGCAGTCTCACATAGGGGAAATAAAGTGCAAACCCACACAGGGGCTGAAAATAAATACATCAAAAACAAACCCTCGCAGAGGTAATACTAGCTTGTTGCTTCTGAAGGTCCCTCCTCTGTTCTGCTCCTCTTTGATTATACCATGGTACGATGGCATTCGTATTGAGCCATCAACCAGTAACCATCATATCTGCGGCCTTTCTATTCCCAAGTTTCATATCAAATGTTTTCTCTACACGCATCCATCCAAGAATCCATCTTTGTAAACCCGCTTTTTAGGTTTTCTAATTCTTGTATTAGACTCTCAATTGTATGCTTATCTTCCTCCCGCTTTCGAAGAAAGGCTTCCTGCATTTCTTAGCTTCGTTCCTGACCCTTCCAAGCTCTATCCTTACTTGTGATTTTGTATCTTCCAAACTCTGACAGATATTTTGAACTGAGAACCCGAGGCCCTGCAAATGCCACTTTAACCAGGCCTTATATCCATTTACATATCTAGCATTAAACTGGTCTTTGGCAATAGTCTCTTTGGCTAGACTTGAAGGTTTCTTCCACTCTTTTAAGATAACACCTGCATTTGGGACTCTGTCTTCTCCATGATCAAACACGTAGATATTCATGTGCATAGTGGGAGGTGCAATCTGTTTCCTACCAAATTGTCTCACAACCTGGAGAGGCGCATATGGTCGGATACCATGAATCTCCGGAAGTGGTAGGAATAGCAACTTATTACCACTAACAATGATCTCTTATGAACTGAACCGATTATATATCCATTGAATATTGTCTTCTCCTAACTCAGAAAAGATTTGGGTCCACCTTTCTCAGGTCCTTTTTCCTTCAATGTCTTCCCAATACATTTTGTCATTAAGACTTATAAGAAGGTCGTAATTGTCCAATGTATGGAGCTTTTGAGTTCCTCCTCTCTTGATCAAATGGCTTATCATCTACCACTGAAGAAACAAATTATATCCTTGGAAATAGCGGTGCCCATTCCTACATCTCCCGAGTGCACAGTACATATTGGCTATGATGGTTGGTACAAGTGGATAATACCTCTTCACTCCCTGAGTTGTGTGTCTATAAAAGGCAGTACGGGCGACTATGATGACTCTAGTCTTGATGTTGAGGTTCAGGCCCTGAGGGAATGCCATGACTCCCAATAGCCCAGCGATGAAGGCTAAAGGCCACATAACATCCCACTTCCGATACCATTCAAACTCTTGATTGAAGGTCAGGTAGAAGCTCGAGTGTCCAAAACGATAATAAAGATCTCTGAATGCTATAGTCGACTCATGTACCCAATTATCTTGTTTGAGACCAAGGTACTCCATGATTTGATTCCCAGTTGGTTTGTCGGGAATCAAGATGTTTCTTCCTTCTTAACTCTCTTCTTACTCGTCATTCCCATGGTATCAATAGCATCTCGAATTTCCTCGATAGTGGGAGTTATTTCCACCATTCCAAAATAAAACACCATTTTTTCAGGATCCTAGTACCCAGCGAGGACCTCTATCAGTTCCGAGTAAGCGGGCAATCCCATAAGTGAGGTTAGCCATCCTATATGTATTTTCAATTCCCTTTTATGGTCTGCCTTGAGGTCATTCCACCATAGTTGCAGCTTGTGGGGTGCTTTCATGACTATGTCAAATTTGAGAAAGCGATCCATACTTATGAAAAGGCTCAGTTAGGACCCCCCTCCCCCCCATATACACCTTTCAAATGTCACATAATATGATGTGTCGTTGGGTCGGGGACCCTTGGAACATTTTGGTGGTTCACTAATGGGTTCAATACCCCTTAAGTATTGGGTCAACCTAGGCCGATGCTTAAAAGTAGGGATTCAATTTCGCTCTATCTTAGGTTGACTAAGAATTGGTTTCAATTTGACCTGGGACCCAAGTTGGACAAACTTCGGGGAGAAATAGTAAATGGCGTTGGATGACCGCAAACCAACTACCTATTTACTATTTCCAAAGAAATATTAAAGGTTTTCTAAGGGGCCATGGATAACCACATAACCGCCCGTATCCTAATGCATTTTAATATTGGTTGGCGGAAATATGCCATGAATAGGTAAGAACAAATAAAATATGAAATTTAAACAGATAATGCACAAATAAGAAAGTAATTATTACAAAACAGAATAGTTAGTTAAACAACATAATCTAATGGTTAGAACCTAATTGAAAATCCCCAGTAAAGTCACCATTTCTATTATATTGAAAAGAAATGACTTAGGTTTTGAAAATTCAATGTATTACTTAATTGATTTAAGCATAAACCAAATCCTCAAAATTTTAGAGTCGCCACCTAATTTTAAGAATAATTAGGAAACCAATAAAACACTTTAAAAAGATTTAAATAGAAAAAATCCTTTTAAAACCCAAAGAAAAGATTCGAGTTCACATTTCCACTTCAAGAAGGTTTTACGCACTCGAAATGACCGCTAACACACGATTATCCAGCAATTAGAAAATTTTGACTAACTTTCAAAAATTAATTTTAAAGGACTAAAAGAAAACCAAAAACACATTAAGAAAGATTTCCAAGTGATTTAAAACTTAACCATATTCGACAAATTTGAACTAAAATATCAAAAGAGGGGAAAACCACATTTTTGTTTTAAAAGACAATTAAAACTAATTTACAAAACAAATTTTCACAAATAATTTTAAAACTATTGCAAGGTGTTAAAAGAACACGTTTTGAATAAAATTGAATCAAGGAAATAACACAAATGACTTAGACAATGGTGGGGGAAATTAATTAGATTAAGCAAACAAATAATATTAAATTAATGTTAGAGTCAAATAAGAGCAAATAAATACAATGACCAAATAAGTAAGAAATAAATTCAAATTCTTTAGGCCTAGCAAGCCAAAATCCCAGTTGCTGCCACCATATTGTTGCATAGACACATAGTGTATACTCTATGTATACTAGTGTATACATCAATGTTCCTGCTTCCAAGACCTATAAATAGCTCAGAGACCCGAAGATATCCTAAAATACAAGGTGGAGTCCCCCAAAAGGGACTCAAATTGAGATCACATGTAAAGAAAAATAAGAAGAAGAAAAAACATAAGTAAACTGAACTTGAACAATGCTAAATTAATTACTGGTAATTGTTGATACAACTACATACCTCTAAGACAAATAAGAAAGAAGAATTGTCAACTATATCATGAAAGGAACTTTCAGTGGTTCTAGAACTAAGGAGAAGACATGGTATTCATCATTATATATATGACTCTCAAATATTAACAGAGATATGAAGACATTCCAACAAGGTTAACAAAGATAAAAAGGCGACATGTGGGATGAGCAACAGTACTTTATTTCGAACGAAAACAACACAACAAATAGCAAATTTTAGATCAGACAAGATACAATAAACATGTTTTGAATCATAAATAAAAATCATGACCAAGAACTTGTATTATCGAAAACAAAATCAAGTAGAGAGGTGAGGCAAAAGCAACACAACATCATTATCTTAGTAGCAACATTTATAAGGTTGGAACTCGATAACATCTCATACTGAAGGTTTGAATGTCGACATACATCGAGATTCAATCAACAGTCTAACTATACTTCATACTTTCTCACTCACACTCGAGACATCATTGTGAAATACACACGAGAATGGATCAGAAAAAAACTATCAAAACATGGAGACAGAGACGGGAACAGAGACGAAACTTCTCTGCATTAGTAAATCAAGTTCACATTAAGGATATGGTTGTTAAAAGAATGAAACTGCGAGAAAATGACCATTTGAGACACTACTTGACTGGAAAGGCTTGAAACCAACTAAGACATCTCAAACTTTAATAGGAAACACAAAATCAACATAATCAGGATCCTTACAACTTAAATATGACTTGACAACTCCAGAAAAACATCTTAATGACAGCAACATCGCAGTATTAATTTGTCATAACATAACAAGTTTTAGCTAAAGCAAAACAAGCATAGATATTAAAAAAAATGAAACAACATAAAGACTGATTCTTTATTCCACAAATGAACAAACACACTCGAATATATAAAGAAGCGTAGGATTAAGGATATTACTTTTCCTGAAGCAGGAACTAGGATGAGACAAACTCAGAAGAGAATTCCCACCACCGCTAACAGAACCCCGTATATGCTTTCCTGGTTTCGAAACCAACAATTTATGGCTTTAAAGTTATATGAGCTTTCTGGGAATTAGCTTAAATATCAAATCGGAATTTAAAGTTCTTGAGAGTAAAATTGTTTTCCACCAAATGGTGAGTAAAAGGGGATATTTATAGCCATTAGGGCAAAATGGGAGGGAAATCGTAGGGTAATTGGAGAAAATCCAAAAACCAAATTCAAATTCTTGAGAGCTGGGATTTGGATGTTGGATTACTACTTTATGCAACTTTCTTTGCTAGTCGTCATTGTCATTTTGTGTTGCTAGTCACAGCGTTGCAGGGTTGACTAGAAAGTTGGGCTAGTTTACATCAATTTGGGACTGGTTCGCTAGACCTTTGCTGCTTCACTCAAGCTTTGCCATTTTGGGGAAGAAGACTCGTAGGTGTTTGGGAACGAGGAAAACAAATAAAGGGGCGCATGAGTTATTGTATAGGTATATGCGTGTATGTATATGTTATGGGTGTAAGTTGGCTGATTTGGTAAGATAAAAAGAGGTTGGGCTTGGTTTAGGAGTTTATTGGGTTTGATTTCATTGATTTGGGCTAAGAATTGGTCCATCTGAAATTGAAAATGGGTCCAAAGTATAGGGGAATTGGATTTAAGAAATTAGTCGCATCAATTGTAATTATGACTAATTAAATATAATCAAGTTGAATTCGGTTGACTAATTTGACTACAAGATGAATTAATTCAAATTAATTGAAGAGCCTCCAAGAATTAACGAACTGAAATAATTTAATCATAAAATAATAACTCCTAAAATAAAATAAGATAAAACTTATTTGAGAAAAAAAATACTTTTTGCATTTTCAAAAGATAATTATTTTGAATTGTCTAAATTAAAAGATCGATGATTAATTTATATTGTGGAGGGTAAAAATTGGGTGTCAACAAGGGGCTTGGACCCCTTGGAGAATTTGGTTGGTCATAGCATGAGCCAACATCATAATAGCATCATGGAACTCATCTTGGACCACTCATCCACCTTGTGGAGCTTGAAAAGCAGGAGGAGCCGGTTGCTTCTTGGGTGTACGGGCTCTCCTTAGTCTCTTCTTTGAATCGGCATGATCTAGAAGAGCAAAGAATATTCATTAGGGAAAAGTCTTACACTTACATCTAAAGCACAATATAGACCATGAAAAAGTGAAACACTTCCTAAAATGCCTTATAGACTCCCATTCATAGTTGTGGAATGCTTCAAAACCATGAACAAGACTCTAATCGACGCAATGTGCTGGACTCTGAGGACTATTAACAACATTGTGCTCAGATATCAAGTTTGTCATGATCTAAACCTAGGGCCTAGACGTGACACGATGAATGGGGAACCCGAAGGAACCTCATACAAGCCTCTTAGCATATCAATCAAACATCCTTGGTCACGGAAGCATAACAACAACAATATGAGATATAAATAAGGGAAACAGGACTAAGGGAAGTCTTTGGTAATCATAAAACATTCAAGAGACAATGTCATAGCATAAGTACATCAATTGTTCTAACAACACCTCTAACATAGATTGGAGAGGGTGCCAAGACAGTTTTCGGGCTCACCCTCATAGTATCAAGTGTTTAATATAAAGAGACATCAAATAGAAAGAATAGCATAGCTAGTGTCCCCGGACTTGAGGACTCACCAAAGCTTATCTTTCGAAATGCCAAAACTAGCCACATGGAGGATGATCGAGAGAGGCTCCGGTTCCTGCATAGTAACATCATGTAGGCATAGAGTATATGTTAGTACATTTGAATATACTAAGTACATAGGATGCAATGCAATAAGATATAAGCCAACATAGTCAAAATGCAAAGTCATAAGCAACAGATGGGTATAATATCAATATGACATTCATGATCAATGCTTGAAGTAAACCATGCTTGTAAATCATATAACTTGCGAATATAGATTATATGTGTGGGAAGAGACCATAATCATAGACCAAGAAAGTACTACTTGTATTCTGTGGTAGGTCACCACCTCGATGAGGTGGTCGAGGTATCTACCCCTCAACATAGTAGCATGGGCATGTCACCCCCCAACAAGGTGGTCAAGGTATCTACACCTTAACATGGTAGTATGGGCATGTTACCCCCCAACAAGGTGGTTGAGGTATCTACCCCTCAAGATGGTAGTATCGGCATGTCACCCCAACAAGATGGTCGAGGTATCTACCCCTGAACATGATAATATGGGCATGTCACCCCCCAACAAGGTATGGTCAACTTGCAACACTATAGTTACTTTTCATGAATTCAATGCATATATATAATCCCTTAATCATCATAAAGTTACTTGACTTATAAACCATGTAATAGACCATCAATAACTTGAGAATCCTTGTCAAGATATTTTATTAAACACTTGTTGGATGTGTAATGCTAGTTCAAAATCATATAATTCAAGAGTGAAATAATATGAGAAAACTCAATGTAAATCAACCCACCAATATATAGTAAAACTCTAGTGTAAGATACCTTGAAATCCATCATCAAATCTCATAATAGAATATAGTTTCATAGCTCAAAACATGCAGTCTCAATAGGCAAAACAAATTCAGAGTATAAGTTTGAAATGGAAAAATATACATATTCAATCAAAATTTAATAAAACCCCAACATAATTTGTAATCAAAATCCATAATAAAGGATACCCATAGAAGATACAACTTGGAAACATGTAATTTTTATAAAAATGGAGATTGGACTCCATGGGTGAAAGGACCCAATGGATAAAATCCACATATCTTAAACTTGGGTTTTCTTGATGTAGACTTGAAGGCGATTTGAACCTTGAAAGGAGTTCTTGTTGAAACTTATATACCTTAATTTGGGGCTTTCGTTGATGTAGATTGGAATGAGAACTCGAAGCTTGAATGAAGTTTTAGAGATCTGAAATTAAGCTTGGGACACTTGAATCTGGATGAAATATTTGGGTAAGTCTTGGAGAGGGTTTTGAGAGTGTCTTGAGTGATAAGGACTTGAAAATGGCTAAATATAGGTGTTTTCACGCATATATGGGCATGGGGCTATGACCACAAGGCCCTTGGGCCAAAATAGAAAATCAGGGAAAAACTATACAGGTCTACGTCAGTAGCACGATGTGAACCCATTGCGAAGGACACTTCAACACTGATTTACGCCCCTGACGTGATGTGGCTAGGGCGTAGACGGCTACTGGAATTCAAATTTTGGTAAAAATTATTTTTTGCTAGGGGTCCTCTAAAATCGGGGTTATACTTATTGCCCACTCAATTTTTCCCCCTTGATCGAGAATATGAAGTCAGATTTTTGATACCGCGCATGAATTTTGAGATATATGGAAATTACGATTATGGGTATTTTCAAAGCATATTTTTTGGACATTTTTTGGGCATTTTTGGGGCATTTCAATACAACTACATAGACCGTGAGGTCCACTGTAGCCTCACACTTGGCGTTGGCATGGCATGGCTTAAAGATGAGGAAAGAAATAGGAGAAAAATCACCTAAGGCATGTCCCAGGGTACCCTTCACAAGCCGTGGGAATTGACATGAGTCGTGTCATATGTCGTCTAAGTGACGTAAAGATGGCCAACACCGTTAGAAATAATAAAAAGTGTACAAGTGGCAAGAGATAGGGCCTGTCATAGGTCGTATGACCAACCACAGTCCATGACGTAGGATATGATGATGAGGGATGACATGTGAATAGGCGAAATGTCAAAGGAAAGAGAGATGGTCCATCTCACCGACCATTGACCCTCACACGACCCGTGTCCCTAAACATGGAGTGAAGATTTTTGAAAATCAAGTATGGATTCACAAAATGATTCATGGTCCGTCTAGCGCCTCACGGGCCATGTAACGGCCCGTATCCATGCTGGCATTATTTTTCCTATTTTAAGTTAGATTAGCTTTTCCTTATATATATATATTATTTTTATTCCATTGCTACTTAGTCTTAGACTACTGGAGATAGAGAACACAAAAAGAACACTATTTTGCTTTCAATTTCATTAAACTCTTAGACTTCAATTATCCCATTCGAGACTGTAATCCGTGGATTCATTAATTCTTCAATAGTGAGTTCTTTATCATGAATCCTTCATATTATTGTGGGCTATCTTTCTTGAATATGCTAGGCTAAACCCACAACTAGGGTTATGGAAACCATGAAAAATCAATAAGATAGATGAATATGGGGGTGAATCTTGGGATTGATTAGTGTATATATTGTAGTATTCTTCACTTTAACTTCTTCCTTAATGAGTCAACGAATTAAGATAAGCCTGTATTCATTACATACCTGAAAGGGATGTAGTGATTAGGAAAAATGTTCTATGATAGAAATTTGAGGTAACATGGTAGTATGGGCATGTTACCCCCCAACAAGGTGGTCGAGGTATCTACCCCTTAACATGGTAGTATGGGAATGTCACCCCCATTTGAGGTTTTTAACCTAGTTTAAGTACTTGAGACCAAAAGGTGAGAGTATTCTGGGGTCGATAACAAGGGTTAGTAAGTATACATTCCGGCATGTCACCCCAACAAGATTTTTAAGTACTTGAGACCAAAAGGTGAGAGTATTCTGGGGTCGATAACAAGGGTTAGTAAGTATACATTCTGAGATCGAAAGGTAATGAATGAAATGCATCTAAAAAGGACCGAAAGGTGAATTAGGTGTTACATAAATTGTTAGATCTTGTATACATAATCATGAATGAGTTTACCACTTAGATTCGGCTATCGTATTATATAATATGAGGAAAAAAATCCTAGTTTCACATTAATTGTTTGAAATCTAGTAGTCTTTGTACTTTTTTGTTACTTTACTAATTTAGTTTACAAAAACCAAAACCCCTCATTTACTTTATGTTTTTATTTTTTGGGAACAGATATTACATCTGAAAATAGGTGTTAGTAGATTTATTCTCTCACATTCCCTGTGGGATCGACCTTAACTCTGGTTGAGTTCTAAATTTGATCAATGACCACTTTTTTGTTCATGTTGGAGTGTAAATTTAGGTATATCAAACTTTAGCGCTGTTGCCAGGAAATATGGCGAAGTAATAGTCTATTAGTTGCTACTTTCAGTATGTCATACTAGTCCCTAATTTTACTTCTATTTTTTGTTTTTGTTCTTGGTAGGGAGCCAGCGTTGCATGCTAAACACCCGAAGTAAGGGTAAAGCACTTGTTCCCTATGACCTCGAGCTCACTAAGTCAATCCACAAAATGAATGCTGAAGAACTCGACGTAACAAGACAGAGAGAGTTGGCCATGAATCCTGCAGGTGGGGGAAATGACGATCTGGGTGAAGATGACCTTGCTTGTAATAATGTGACACCAGCGGCTCCACTTACACAGGTGCCACTGGCACCACCTTCACATCAGTAACTCGGTGTAAGACACCAAGGGCCTCAGCAACCCCTAACAGTGAATGATGATGATGAGATTATTGGGACCACTGGAGCAATAGTGTTTCCCTCACTACCTGCAAGTGTCAAGTTCACCATCACTTGTACTATGCTGCAGATGCTATAGTTAAAAGGGTTATTCAGCGAAGCAATAACTGAGGACATAAATTAGCATGTCATGAACTTCTTGGTGATATGTCAATCGATTGATATCCCAGGGGTCAGTCAGCAAGCATTTAGGTTGTAATTATTTCCATTGTCTCTTACTGGTGAGGCGACAAAGTGGCTGAATGAGCTTTCGCATGATTCCATCCAAACTTGGGGAGAGTTAAAAGAAGCTTTCTTGGAGAGATTCTTCCCTGCATCGAGATAGTTGAAGATCGCAGATGATATTGGATCTCAAAAGAAACTACCAAACAAAGCACTATATGAAACATGGGAGAGGTTTGGGCAGAAGCTTAAGCAGTGCCCCAATACCATCTCACAGATGAGCACTTAAAAGCATTCATTTGTAGGTCTTGCAACTTTGTGATGAAGCCTATCATAAATACTGCTTATAGAGGATCATACATGTCCAGAATGTTCCTAGACATAGTGGTGATCTTGGATCACGTAGCTAAGAATAACATAGCATGGTACACTAGAGATGGAGACTGATCTGGGTTTATCTTTGAGATGACTTCAAAATAGTGCAAGAAGAAGGAGGAACAGGATCAAGACATGGCCCATATGCAGACCTAACTGGACTTGCTGATGAAACGACTACTAAATGGAGGCCTAGAAAAGGTGAAAGTTATAGATACAATGCTCATGTGTGATGATCAAAGCTATAATTATGATGAGGAGGTGAACTTCTTGGAAAACTAGGGGGGTTGCTAGCCATTTAATTCCAGCAATCAAGGTCAAGACTATGATTATGAGGACTATCAAGGAAATTGGCAAAACAGAGACGGCTATAGGAATCGTGAGCATCAAAATGATGGTGGTGGAAACTTAAAATTAGAAAAAATGATAGTGAATATTCTTAATTAAGTGGACTCAACTAAGGCAAGGGTACGAGACATGAAAGGAGAAATATCCAATATTCGGCACCTGGTCGACTCGCATTCCACCTCTATCAAGCAACTAGAGCAACAGATGGGGCAACTATCAGCCTCATTAAATCAAAGAAAAGTAGGATCACTTTCTAGTGACACTATTCAAAACCCAAATAATGACGGTCACTGCATGGCAGTAACCATGAGGAGTGTTAAGGTACTTTTTGACCCTATTATAGCTAGTGATGCACATTTTGATAAAGTTGATGGTAAGGTACCTGACCTTGTAGAGGTGCATGTTGATGAAGTGAGTGAAGAGATTGATATGGCACCAGCAGAGCCTGAGGTTGCTAAAGATGCTCAAGTATTAGACAAACCAACAACTCAGCCTCTATGGGTCATTTCCAAGCCACCATCACCATTCCTATAGAGGTTGCAGAAGAAATTTAAAGATGGCAAGTTTCAGAAATTCTTGTCTATGTTGAAGGAGCTGTCAGTGAATATCCCTCTAGTAAAAGTACTTGAGTAGATACTAGGCTAGGCTAAGTTCATGAAAGACTTAGTAACAAAGAAGAGGACATTCATTATCAAGCCAGCAAATAATCTTCATCACTGTAGCACTATTGCTACAAGATCCCTTGTTGAGAAGAAGAAAGATCCGTGAGCTTTCACTAAGTAGAAAGATCCGGGAGCTTTCACTACCCCATGTACTATTAGAGCGTATGATTTTACATGGGCTCTCTATGATTTGGGAACCAGCATCAACTTGATATTGCTGGCAGTTTACAAGTAGTTGGGCTTAGGAGCCCCCACACCCACTACAATGTGGCTACTCATGGCAGACAGATTAGTGAAATGGCCCATGGGGATTTTGTATGATATGCTGGTCCGTGTGGGCAGGTTTATCTTTCCTATGGATTTTACCACTCTGGACTAGCATTGGTAGATGTGGAGCGAGGGGAGCTCACCTTTAGGTTGAACATTGAAGAAGTAAAATTCAATATATGTGCTACAATGAAGAGACCCAATGAAGTGGCTATAATATCGGTCATGAATGTGGATGATGATTGTCTTTTTGAGATTCCACTTGAAGAAAAGATGACTGTGGACACACTAACAGCGATGTTGATGAACTTCCTAGAGGATGGTATCAATGGGTATGAGGAAACTATGAATGCTTTGCAAGGTAGGGGAACCAGATTATTTGTCCCTAGAAAGTTGTACTTGGACCAGCAAAACAAACCTATACTGCCAGTCAAACCTTCTATGGGGAGCCTATGATTGTGAAGCTCAAGGAGCTGCCCCAACACTTAAAATATGCATTTTTGGGCATTAATAACACTCTTCAAGTGATTGTGGCTACAGATCTTCAGGGTCCTTCAAAAGTTTGAACGCGCTATTAGTTGGACCATTGTCGATATTATAGGGATTCCTCCAAGGATATGCATGCACAAAATCAAGTTGGAGGATGAGTGTATGCCTAGCATTGAACACCAACACAGGTTGAATCCACCAATGCAAGAGGTAGTGAAAAAGCAAATTATCAAGTGGCTAGATGTTGGGGTGATATACCCAATCTCCGACAATCAGCGGGTTAGCCGAATTCAATGTTTTCCTAAGAAAAGGGGTGTGATAGTAGGGGCTAATGATAAAAATAAGTTGATCTCTTTGAAATCTGTCACTAGGTGGCGAGTATGCATGGTATACCGGAAGCTGAATAGATGGACCTTGAAGGACCATTTCCCTATGCCCTTCATGGACCAGATATTAGATAGGTTGGCAGGAAGAGGGTGGTACTACTTCTTGGATGGGTACTCGAGCTATAATAAAATATCTATAGCCCCAAAAGATTAGAAGAAGACCAACTTTACTTGTCCATATGGCACTTTTCCCTTCAGGAGAATGCCTTTCGGGTTATACAATGCCACAGCCACCTTCCAGCAATGTATCATGTCGATCTTCTCCGACATGGTCAAAGACACCCTCGAGGTATTTATAGATGACTTCTCTGCAGTGGGTGGTTCCTTTGATAATTGTTTGTTGAATATTAGCAGCGCACTACAACGTTGTGATGAGGCAAATTTGTTGTTCAACTAGGAAAAATGTCATTTCATGGTCAAGGAGGAGATAGTCCTTGGCCATAAGATTTCTGATAAGGCCATAGATATGGATAAGGCAAAGATTGAGGTTATCGAGAAGTTGCCACTCTAAAAGGGGGTCCAGAGTTTTCTCAGATAGGTAGGTTTCTACCACTGGTTTATTAAGGATTTCTCCAAAATTGCTCACCCACTGTGCAAGCTCTTGGAGAAAGATGTTGAGTTTCAGTTCGATGACAGCTGTCGGCTTGTCTTTGAGACTCTGAAGCAAAAGTTGATTTCATCACCGGTGGTAGTGGAATCTGACTGGGCTGCCCCTTTTGGGGTTATTTGTGATACGAGTGGAGTTGATGTGGTGTTGTGCTCGGGAAAAAGTGCAACAAGATTTTCATCCTATCTACTACGCCAACATGACCCTCAATGATGCTCAAAGAAATTATACAATGATTGAGCAAGAATTATTGGCTGTGGTGTATACATTTGACGAATTCAGGGCCTATTTATTGGAACAAAAGTTATAGTGCACACCGACCATACATCCTTGAGATACCTCATGGCAAAGAAAGATGTTCAGTCGAGGCTAATTAGATGGGTTCACCTACTGCAAGAGTTTGACATTGATGTCCAAGACCGAAAAGGATCTGAGAATCAAGTAGAAAACCACTTGACCAGGTTAGAGGATGAGTTAAGAGCAAAGGATTGGTCGAACATCGATGATTCCTTTCGCGATGACCAGGTATTGGTAGCTTATATTGACCTTATTCCTTAGTTTGTTGATTTTGCTAACTTTCTGGTGAGTGACATTATGCCTGAGGGCCTTAACCTTCACTAGAGAAAAATGTTTCTTCATAATGTACACAGGTACTTCTATGATAACCTGTACTTGTTTCAAACATGTGTTGATGGGGTCATCAGGCGGTGCATTCCAGAAGCGGAGATGATAAGTATCATGGAGGCCTGTCACTCTTCCTCAGTGGGGGGTCATCATGGTTGTGCTAGGATAGTAAAGAAGATTTTGCAATATGGGTACAACTGGCCCACCATCTACAAAGACGCCCATGAATTAGTGCTAGGGTGTGATCAGTGTCAGCAACACGATAATATCTCTAGGCGCCAAGAGCTGCCCATGACCCCTATCCTTGAAGTAGAAATATTTGACATCTAGCATATTGAATTCATGGGCCCATGTATATGCTCCTACGGCATGAAGTATCCTAATAGCAGTGGACTATGTCTCCAAGTGGGTGGAGGCGATTGCATTGCCGAATAATTAAATCAAAAGTGTTGTCCAGCATCTGAGGTGGAACATCTTCTCCAGATTTGGGACACCCAAAACTATCATTAGTGATGGAGGTTTTCACTTCTGTAACAAGGCCTTCCGTGTGGTGCAAGCAATGTATGGAGTTTGACAGCACATAGTGGCCACACCCTATCACCCGCAGTCAAGTGGACAGATTGGAGTTTCAAATAGAGAGATCAAGGAGATCTTAACCAAGTCTGTGAATGCGACCAGAACTGATTGGGCTTGAAAACTCGATGATGCACTTTGGGCTTACAGGACGGCTTACAAGACCCCCATTGGTATGTCCCCATATCAGTTGGTGTTTGGCAAAGCCTATCGTCTACCTGTGGAGTTGGAGCATAAGGGGACTCTTGGCTTTGAAGAAGCTAAACATGAATTGGGATGAGACTGTTAACTTGAGGATTGACCAACTCAATTAGTTGGATGAGTTTGGCCTCCAAGCGTATAAAAGTGCAGCATCCAACATTATAGGCATATTGCTCAACAAAGTTTAGGTTTTGGTGATAAGGTATTATCGTACAACTCCAGATTGAGACTTTTTCCAAGTAAGCTCAAGTCTAGGTGGTCTGGCACATAAAAGATTATCCAAGTGTTCCCCCATGGTGCAATTGAGCTAGAAGCAGAAAATGGGGATTGATTCGAATTGAATGGGTAGAGAGTGAAACAATACTTGGGTATTGCAGATGAAGCCTCAATAACTAAGCTCATACATCTTGATGAAGTCTGAGTAGTGCGACGTAAAATCAAGCTCTTCATGGGAGGCAACCCATGCATTGTAATAGTCTTATAACAAAAACAATAACTTTAGCTTATATGTCATGCATTTTATTGTTTTTGATTTGTGTTTCCAAGTAGGATAAGCGTCATTTGTTGGGAATCGTAAGCTTACACATTGAGGAAGGCATGACATGAGAGTAAATTGGCCAAGAATTGCCAAAGGAGAGCGCCACGTGCATTTTCACGGGCGGTGTAGTGCGGGATGCACACGCAGGGTAATGTATGTTGTGATTCGCTAAGTCTCATCACACTGTTGGGTCACACGGATGATGACAAGTTCAACAACTAGTGTAGTTTGATGTGAAGTGTACGCGTGCCAGATGAGTCTCAAAATTACTCAAGTATGGGACAACGAATGACCAAATAGATCATGACATGTGCCACGATCCGTAAGACAGGCCATTGAGGTTTCATCAACCAACGAGGGGGCAGGTAACTGCTCAATTTTTGTATGTATGGTGGGATGGATGGTACAAACGGACCATGCCACATGACACGTGACACGACCAAAGCCTAGGGCCTAGATGTGACCAACGAATGGGGAACCCAAAGGAACCCCAAACAAGCCTCTTAGCATACCATTACACATCCTTGGTCACGGATGCAAGATAAAACAACTATAAGAGAAGATATATAAAAGGGGAAAAGGGGCTAAGGGACATCTTTGATACCATAACAACAAATAGAAAGAGAGTCAAGGCTCATAGCATGATTACACCACATGTCCAACAACACCTCTACTACATAGATAAGAGCCGAGGCCAAGAAAAGCAACCAGGCTCACCCTCATGGTCATAAGTATACAGCAAATGAAATAGAGTCTTAATACATAACATAAGAGAATAATCATTGTCCCCGAAATGGAGGATTCACCAAAGGTAAATTGAACAATCTGTCTAGCCAAAAAAAGAATCAATAGGAGCTCTGGTTCCTACATGGTAACATCATGTAGGCATATAGTATGCATTAGTACATTTGAATGTACTAAGTATGTGGGATGCAATGCAACAAGAGATAGGCATCATAATTAAAATGCATAATAATAATAATAAGCAATGAATAGCATAACAACAATATGACATATATGAATGATGCGTGAAGTAAAACATGCTTACAATTCATTCAACTAATATAGATCATAATACATAAGTGTGGGAAGAGACCTCAACCAACATAACATAAGACCAAGCGAGCTACAACTCGAAATCCCGATGTCAACCCTACACTAGAAAAAAGGGGGAACTTACTTGCCAAGGTAAACCTCTTAATGCCTAAGTGAATCCATTAAGCCTTTTGTGAACGGGGTACTCGCCTCTAGTTCTTGGACTCATGTACTCGCCATAAGCCCAGACTCGGGTACTCGCCTCAAGCCCTCATATTTAGGGTACTCACCTCTTAGAGATTTGGGGACTCACCTCTAATCCCTTTACCTATGTTGGCACGTAGTTCTAGGACTTGGGAACTTGACTCTAGTCCACTCGATGCTAAGTCTAATCCCACGGAATATATATAAGATGTTCATAATTCAATAACTTGCAATAACCATAGACACATGGCATGAGTAGCTCTTAACATCATTGACCTCATGTGGTGAGCTTAACATCAATCATAAGAATAGATCATCATCAACATTGTCCTTTCATTATCATCAAACGTCAAAGGCTCACAAGAGGTATAATCTTAGGAAAGGGGCTTAATCTGGCCCTACAACATCATCAATATTTTCATGACTTAAACACATTTTTAGAAAGCTCATAATCATCATAGGGTCTCTTGAATCATAACTCAACCAATAAATCATCAAACTTAAAGAATCCTTAAAAAGACCTTTTATCAAACACTTGGAGGGTGTGTAATGTTAGTGTAAAACCATGCAATTCAAGAGTGAAATCATGCAAGAAAATACATTCTAAAACCATCAATCAACACCTTGCAGCACCCTCAAGCAATGTATATATATATGAAAAACCCTCCTCAAATCTTACATTAGATCCAAGATTTGTAGCTCAAAACATACTAAAACAATCATACTTTCATAAACCCCAAATCACTGTGTAGTGAAATTTATAATAATCAAGACCCATAAGTAAATCAACATTTAAATCATGCAATTTAAGTTAAAAGAGGCTTAGGAACCATGGGTGGAAAGACCCAATGGTTCAACACCATATACCTCGACCTTGAAGAATTTATTGAAGAAGACTTTAATGGAGACTTGAAGCTTGAAAGAATTCCTTAGATCCAGATGAGGCTTTTGGGACTTGAATTTGGGAGTAAATATTTGGCTAAGTGTTTTAATGAGTATTGGGGAATGTTTTGGATGAAATAAGAGTGAAATAAGGCTAAGTATAGGTATTTTCAAGTGTGGGAACCCTTAGGACCAAGACGTAAAAGTCTTGGATCGAAAAAAATAAAACAGGCACAAAAAACAACATAGTCAGCGACGCGGATTTGCCTCTGTAAATTGTATTTTTGCACAAATGAGTTCTACCAAAATGGGAATAACTCCTTCATCCGAATTCTAAAAGAGGTGAATTCAAGTGCGTTGGAAAGCTAATTCAAAGAGTTTTAAGTTGTAGGTCATGGACCACCCAGTTCTTTGTGTGTTAAGAGATATGATCCTTTAAAGTTGACCCTCCTAAATCATGTTTTTGAGATTTTTGGATTTTGATACGTTTGCTCTAAAATTCGGGTTAGACCCATTTCCCACTGAATTTGACCCCCTGGACAAGAATATAAAGTTGGATTTTTGAAATAACGAGCAGATTTTTAGATATATAGAAATTACAATTTTAGGCACTTTCGAGGCACATTTTCGGGCACTTTTTGGGGTGGTTTCAATATCTCCCCCTTGGGAACATTCGTCGAATGTAAATGAAATGTACACGACAAGAGTGATCATAAACAAATCAACTCCAACAAGAATCATAAAAAGGATTTGACGTGTTATCATAAGTTTGAATAGAATGAAAGAGATATGGATATTGCTCCTCTATGCCTGCTCTGGCTCCCCGAGAGACACATACGAATAGGCGACTCTTCCAAAGGGCCTTGAAGAACACTACATCATTATCAGTAAACTTCTCCACTCATCCATCCAACACCTCCACCGCGAACTTCTCCTAAGCCAACTTAACTTCCATAACACCCACAACCTCGAAGTGTTCTATAACACTAGAGTCACCAACATATCCTCTCAACATAGAAGCATGAAGAACCAGGCTAACCAAACCCTCTCTATAGGCTATCCCCAAACTTATGCAACCTTACAGACTTACCTCTTCCCCTATAAAGACTCACAACCATAACTCAATAGTCAACCTTAAACACACCCAACCCACTTGGTATCATAAACCACTATCTCTCTTTTGGGAGACAACCTCCACTCTTCATCTTCTCACCCAAAACTTCCAACTCTAATAAGGTAAAATCAAGGTCTTGCCTAATCTAGACCTCCTCAACTAAAGAAGATTTGAAACCACCAAGAACACTATACTACCATTCTCAACTTCCCTCAACCTAACTTCCAATCTAACCACCCGATAGACCTCACTAGTCTCCTCTTTGCCACCCTCATCAACACATGCTAGGCACCTAGGGCACCAACCACAACATAAACCCTACCAAAAAAAATAATGCACACTCATATCATAATCCTCAAAGAATTCTAACCATCTTCTTGCTATCCATAATGCAGACTCATCATATTTAGCAAACAACCTCTCATCCTCCAAAACTTGCAACACTACCTCCAAATTATTCACAAGCCCTAAACAAATCAATATTTCATTACTAAAAATCACCACAAAAACATGCCAAAGTAGTATAAGACCCTATTCAAGAAACCCATAATCACCACTGGTGCATAAGTCAACCAAACAACTCTATTAATACTAATAATGCTCACTCATAATCTGAAAAGACACCTAGGGATATAACCTACCTTCATCCTCACTTGGGGAAAAACCCGAATCAAAGATCAATCTTATAGAAGTGACTAACCTATTATAGTTGACCAAATAGATCTCTATCCTTAACCATTATATTGCAACCTTACGTGTTCTATACTCATTGGAACCATGCTATGCAAGTAGCCCAAACTACCACAAGACCTCCAACACATCAAGCTAAGTTCAACTAAGATCACAAGACAAGACTTCTATGCAGTAAGAACATCATCCAACCCTTAGAGACCAATTGAACCTCAAGACAAGAATGGACCTACCTCTTTTGCTACCACTTGACAACCTTCCACTCAAAGATGGGTTCATTAGGGAGTCAGATTCTATCTCGATGGGTCCTACTATCAATGGAGACACAACATGCATGCAACTAATTCATACCAAGTATAACATCAAAATACACCACATCAAATCTAACGAGCCACAAGGCAAGACCTAATGCAATACAAACCCGGATCAATACCTATGAACCTCCTAGCAATCGTATACCCAACAAAAGGATAGAGACCAAGGGTCCACACAACAACTTGGGCACACAAGAAGCCTTGCTAATAACCAAAAGAATAGAAAAGAAATAGTGAAACTCGGATCCATCAAAAGCAAAACCTTCATCTTACCTTCCTTTGCCTTCCTCTTTGAAGTGGCATAATCAACTAGAAGAGCAAAGAAAATTCGTTAGAGGGGAAAACCCTATTTCACTTCTCAAGCACGACATAGACCATGGAGAAGGGAAATATTTTCTAAAATATCTCATAGCCTCCTACTCATAGTTGTGGTACACAACACAACCATGAATAACATTCTAATCGATGCGGTGTGTTGGACTCCAACGATCTAACAACCTATTTCTCTGATACCATCTTTGTCACGATCCAAGCCTAGGGCCTAGACGTGATTGGCGAATAGGGAACCCAAAGAAATCCCAAACAAGCCTCTTAGCATATCATTACATATCCTTGGTCATGGATGCAAGATAAAACAACAATAAGAGAAGATATATAAAAGCGGAAAAGGGGCTAAGGGACATCTTTGATACCATAACAACAAATAGGAAGAGAGTCAAGGCTCATAGCATGATTAAACCACATGTCCAATAACACTTCTACCACATAGATAAGAGCGGGGGCCAAGACAAGCAACCGGGCTCACCCTCATGGTCATAAGTATATAGCAAACGAAAAAGAGTCTTAATATATAATATAAGAGAATAGTCATTGTCCTCAGATGGAGGACACACCAATGGCTAACTTGAATAATTTGTCTAGCCATGAGAAGAATAAATAGGAGCTCTAGTTCCTACATGGTAACATCATGTAGGCATAGAGTATACACTAGTAGGTTTGAATGTACTAAGTATATGGGATGCAATACAACAAGAGATAGGCATCATAATCAAAATGCATAATAATAATAATAATAAGCAATGAATAGCATAACAATAATATAACATGTATGAATGATACGTGAAGTAAAACATGCTTATAATTCATTCAACTAATATAAATTATAATACATAAGTGTGGGAGGAGACCTCAATCGACATAACATAAGACCAAGCGAGCTACAACTCAGAATCCTGATGTCAACCTTACACTAAAAAAAAGTGGGGACTTACTTGCCAAGGTAAACCTCTTAATGCCTAAGTGGATCCACTAAGCCTTTTGTGAACCAAGTACTCGCCTCTAGTTCTTGGACTCGGGTACTCGCCACAAGCCCGGACTTGGGTACTCCCATCAAGCCCTTGTATTTAGGATACTCATCTCTTAGAGATTTGGGGACTCACCTCTAATCCCTTTACCTACTGTGGCACATAGTTCTAGGACTTGGGAACTCGCCTCTAGTCTACTCGGTGCTAAGTCTAATCCTATGGAATATATATGAGATAATCATACTTCAATAACTTGCAATAAACATAGAGACATGGCACGAGTAGCTCTTAACATCATTGATCTCATGTGGTGAGCTTAACTTCAATCATAAGAATAGATCATCATTAATATTGTCCTTTCATTATCATCAAACATCAAAGTCTTATAAGAGGTATAATCTTAGAAAAGGGACTTAATTCGGCCCTACAATATCATCAACATTTTCATAACTTAAACACATCTTTAGAAAGCTCATGCTCATCATAGGGTCAATTGAATCATAACTCAACCAATAGATCATCAAAACTTAAAGAATCCTTAAAAAAACATGTTATTAAACACTTGGAGGGTGTGCAATGTTAGTATAAAACCATGCAATTCAAGGTGAAATGATGTAAGAAAATCCATTATAAAACCATCAATCAACCCTTCCAACACCCTCAAGCAATATATATCCAAACCCCTCTTCAAATCTTACATTAGATCCAAGATTTATAGCTCGAAGCATACTAAAATAATCATACTTTCATCAACCTCAAATCATTGTGCAGTGAAATTTATAATAATCAAGACCCGTAAGTAAATCAACATTTAAATAATGCAATTTAAGTAAAAGGAGGCTTAGGCACCATGGGTGAAAGGACCCAATGGTTCAACACCACATACCTTGACCTTAAAGATTTTCTTAAAGAAGACTTTAATAGAGACTTGAAGCTTGAAGGAATTCCTTAGATCTGGATAAGGATTTTGGGACTTGAATTTAGGAGTAAATATTTGGCTAAGTGTTTTGGGGAGTGTTTTGGTGAGTATTGGGGAATGTTTTGGATGATATGAGGCTGAAATAAGGCTAAGTATAGGTATTTTCAAGTGTGGGAACCATTAGTCCCAAGACTTAAAATTCTTGGACTGAAAAAATAAAACAAGTACCAAAAACAACAATTGACGCAGATTTGTCTCTAGAAATTGTATTTCTACACAAATGAGTTCTACGAAAATGGGCATAACTCCTTCATTCGAACTTGAAATGAGGTAAAACTAAGTGCGTTGGAAAGCTAATTCAAAGAGCTTTAATTTAGAAGGTCATGCGCCACCCTGTTGTTTGTGTGGTAAAGATATGATCCTTTAAAGTTGACCCTCCTAAATTGTGATTTTTTTATTTTGATACGGTTGCTCTAAAATTCAGGATAGACCTATTTCCCACTAAAATTGAGCCCTTGAACAAGAATATGAAGTTGGACTTTTGAAATAATGCGTGGATTTTTAGATATATGGAAATTACGATTCTAGGCACTTCCAAGGCACATTTTCGAGTACTTTTGGGGTCGTTTCAACACGGGCCGTGAGGCCTCCATATGGAAGGTTTGACCAATCAACACGGTTGACCAAGGGATATAAAAGCCCCTACTTTGTCCCAAAAACTCACTTTAAATCTTCCCACTCTCTCTCATCCCTCATGGCTCTCTTTCTATCTCACGCCACTCTTCTTATAAACCCCCAAATATTTCAATCTTTTTTGTTACAATTCATGAGTCAATTTCACAATTTGTAGCTTTATCATAGTGTAGGTTTCCACTTTTTCAAGCTAGTCTTCACCTCCGTTGTTGTTCATCAAGTAAGAACTCAATTTCTTCATCTTTTAGTGTAGATTTTTGTGTGTGCATGTGTAGATCTTTGTTAAAATTTATTTCTTCCTTTGTTTAAAGAGTCATGATGTATGAAATTGATGTTGGGTGTTCCATATTGTTAGAGCCCATATATTCGTATTTTGGTATCATGGTTATCAATTGAAGTACTTAGAGTCATTTTTGAGGTGGCATACTTAGAGAAAAAAATGAAAAAAATGAAGAAGCTGCTAATGAACAATAACTTTGCTCTCAGGTGAACAGTAACTTTGCCAAAAATTTTCGTATTTTGATTGTTTCTTCGATTCTAAGGCTTGAAGCTTGGTATATGGGATCCCCCAAGAATCGTAGAAGGTTTGGTTTGCCCATCATTGATCTCATGTGGTGATTGGTATATGGGATCCCCCAAGAGTCGTAGAAGGTTTGGTTTGCCAAGAAAACTCGTAGAATTTCGTGGGTAAAGATTTGAAGTGTTTAAAAGGGTTTTGAGGTAAGTTTTGATTCCTCATCTTTTGAGCTTTATTAATGGTTTCTATGGTATTATAAGGTGTTGTTATGAATAAATGACCAAGAAAATGTAGATGGATAGTTGAGAATGAAG